>PVKP010020393.1:0-40848 GCA_004027715.1 Plecturocebus donacophilus
AAAAAAGGATGAGTTCATGTCCTTTCAGGGACATGGATGAAACTGGAAACTATCATTCTCAGCAAACTGATACAAGAACAGAAAACCAAACACATGTTCTCACTCATAAGTGGGTGTTGAACAATGAGAACACACAGACACAAGGAGGGGAACATCACACACCAGGGCCTGGGGGTTGGGGGGCTAAGGGAGGAATAGTAGGAGTGGGGGATTGGGGAGGGATAGCATTAGGTGAAATACCTAATGTAGACGATGGGGCAATGGATGCAGGAAACCACTACCATGGCACATGTATACCTATTTAACAAATCTGCACATGTACCCCAGAACATAAAATATAATAAATTTTTAAAAATATAAATTTAAAAAAGAAAATAATAAAGACATTTGCATAAATAGCCCCAAATGCCATTATTTCTAAACTCTTCTTACTCTTGTCTATGATCAAAAGCATTTCTTAAAGATAGTTGCAGTTAGAAAATGGGTACAACTTTGCAATTTTATTCAGCTAACATTTAATGTACATACATTTTACTCTAAGATACCCTTTCTATAGTTAACATTCTGTTGCATTCTTATTCACAATTTGAAAGACTCAATTTCTTATTTTTAACTCTAGGATATCCTTTCTGTAGTTAACATTCTGTTAAATTCTTATTCGCACCTTGATAAATTCAATTTTTTTTTTTTTTGTCTCTCCTGTCCAATGAGAAGATTTCCTTGCTTGGCAATTACTGTTCAAAATTTCAACCCATCTCTCTTGGTAACTGATAGAAAAGTAGACAGAATGTGAGTTAGGATAGTTGACCTTTGAATAACATGAGTCTGAACTGTAAGGGTCTACTTATACTCAGATGTTTTTAAATAAAATTTACACTGAGTGTGCCTTCATCTCCTGCAATCTCTTCTACTTCCTCCACCTCTTCAGCCTCTGCCACCTCTGAGACAGGAATACCAACTCCTCCTCTTCCTCAGCCTACTTAACCCAAAAATAATGAAGACGAAGGCTTTTATGATACACTTCAACTTATTGAACAGTAAATACATTTTCTCTCCCTTACGATTTTTTAAAATAACATTTTCTTTTATCTAGCTAACTTTATTCTATAAAATACATGTAACAATACAAAATAGGTGTTAATCAACTGTTTACATCACCAGTAAGGCTTATGATCAACAGCAGGTTATACCAGTTATGTTTTTGGAAAATTGAAAGTTACACAAAGATTTTTTGACTACACAGAAGGTTGGCACTTTCAACTCTTAAGGGTTGTTCAATGATAAACTGTATATGAAAGACTTAAACAACACTATCAATCATCTTGACCCAATGAACTCTCCACTCAACAACAACAAAATACACATTATTTTTATGTGTGCACAGAATATTTGCCAAAATAGGCCATATTCTGGGCTATAAAATAAATCTCAATACACTTAAGAAAACTGAAATCCCAGAAAATCATGCCTTCTGACCACAATGGAGTGAAATTAGAATTCAGTAACTAAAAAGTATCTGGAAAATCCCTGAAATATTTGGAAATTAAATGACACTTCCTAAATACCTCATGGGAGAAAGAACAAAGTAAAATAAGAAATGTCTTTACCAGATGAAAATAAAATAAAAGTAAACCAGATGAAAACATAACAGTATCATAATTTTCAGAGTACGGCAAAAGCAGTGCACAGAAGAAAATGCACAGCATTAAATACTTACGGTAGAACAGATGAGAGAGCTCAATTAATAATTTAAGAATTCAACTTTAAAAACCTAAGACAAAGTGGAAAATCAGGCAAAAGAGCGAATTAAATCCAGTAAGCAGAAGGAAAATAAGAATTAGAAGAAAATAACAGCAGCAATCAATGAAATAAAAAACAGTTAAGACAACAGAGAAAATCAATGAAACCAAAAGCTGGTAAACTGAAAAGTCAATCTGTTTTTTTTTTTTTTTTTTTTTTTTTTTTTTTTTTTTTTTTTTTTTTTTTTTTTTTCCTATTATTCTGTTTCCTTGTTCCTACCTTACAAAGCTCACCATTCCGCCACTATCTAGTGGGAGCTCTTATTCTAACTGCCCTGGTTCATGAATCACAAATAAAAGCCTGTTAGATCCGTAAATAAATTTATAGTATACTCTTTACAAAAGAACACAAGGGAGTTTCTTGGAGCAATGAAAATATTCTATATCATGATTGTGGTGTGACTTAAAACACTATATTATACATTGGTTAAAACACATCAAATTATACAGTTAAAATTGGTGTGAATTTGTTGCACATAAATTGCAGATCAAAAATATTATCTCAAGGGTTATAACTTTTCTGAAGAAAATTAATTTATTAAATGATCAATAAGCTACAGGGTAATGTTAAGATAGTATTGGAAGGGAGATATTTACTTATTAATTTTATATCATTCATTTTAGACAATTTGGTTCTAAAAATATGTATATAGGTAACGTAGATGAAAAGCAATGTACTAGCTGTTTTACTAGTGGAAATGTTTTTACTTTTAAAATGAATTTTATTTTAATAAATATTATTCATTTAAATGCTGTTAGTCTCCAATTTACTCAGCTAATAGAATTCTAATAGCCCAGCTAATAGAATTTCTAAACTGTTACATCATTCTATCTCTATCATATTAACATTAGCTGAACAGATAAGAATATAAGTTATTTTCTTACACAGGACATAGATATAGTACAAAATGGTAACTTCTGTAAGGGATTATGTTTCACACTATTTCTGATTAGGAACTAGGTATTCTCCAGGCTGTGGCAAAATATTTGATTGGTTGTTACAGCCAGTGCAATAGATCCTAACTTATCTTTCATCTGACCTTAAATACAAATGAAAAACAATAAATTTATTTCAAAGTTGCACTGAGAATAAGCAAGGCCAATTGAAATTTAGGCTTTAAGCCTTTTCCAATTTATATTCTGAGCCAAGCTACAGTATGAAAATAAAAGAATTAGAATTAACGTTTTTGTTGTTATATTATATTTTAATATTGGAGGCTGTGATTATATTCTTTTTCTTGTTTGTTTTTAGGGGACAAAAGAAAAAGAACAGCATTCAACATGAATAAAAGACTAACCATTATTAATGAATGAATATCAATGAATGCTTTAATGTCACAAATCATAAGCATATGGAAATACTGGCACTGATTAATATTTCACATAAAGTTGAATTATTTCTTTATTGAAAAAAGTTTTCAAGCATTTTTCTTATGGGGGTAATATGAGAAACACAGGCATGTAACTTTTCCAAATACTCTTTTAAGGATCATGGGATTCGAGTAAAATTCTAAGTTCTTAAAATTAAAACCAGGAAATAATCAAACTTGGAACAAGCTATAACTTTCAATGAATGTCAATGAAATGGCATAGATATGTAGCTACAGAATTAACTTGAAGAGCAACACATTGAAAACGAGCCAAAGCTTTAGCCCACAGGAGTTGAGAAAGATTGCTGTGTAATATACTGTCAGGTTTGTTTATTAGACAAGGCTTGGATAGGAAATTTCTCTTGTTGCATTTGCTCCCAGTGAAATTTGAATCCGAAAAATGCACGACATAAGTGTTCCATTTCATTACTGTGTATTGATTACTCATGTGTATCCTTCTAAGAAACCAGAGAAACATGGCTGTTAGAAATCCTCTTATTTCACAATGATACTCTAGTTTAAAAAGTGGAGTGGTAAAATACAATTAAAACACTGTTAAAAATCTTCCTGAATTTTAATTTCCATAATCAGGAAGGTAAACCTAAGGTAGCCAAGCAAGAAAGGAGAATTAATTCTGTGCCAGCCATCTCTGGTTCTTGCCTACCAGGCTCATGACCATTTGAATGGTAATAGCAAGGGATTCAGTGCAAAGAAAATATATTTAGGACTTACACAAGAGTAAAGCCATCTTGAAACACGTCAACTTATCTGTAGAAATGGAAAGCCTATAATAACAAGAGTAGCTGTCAAGGGTTTTGCTTACTGCTATTTGCTTCCATGTTTTTCTTATGTAATTTTTGAGCCCCTTTCTCCCAGGGTAACAGTGAGCCCTTCAAGTCTCCCCTCTGATACTAGGCAAAATAAACTTTAAGTTACAAGCTATGACATTGCATGCATCTTCAAAGCTGGCTTCCCTTGGAAATGGTAAGTTGGAATACTGATTACTTAACCTTTTTGGGGGAGTCTACTTCTTCCTTCTCTAATTGGAAGCTGTGTTGGCTTCTGTTCAGTAACTTAACTTCCATAAATTTACTGTCAAAAATTGGGCTTATGTGACTCTCAATGGCTTTCCAAATTTAAATGTATCATTTTATTAAGTACATCAAGCAATACAGTGCTATTGTGTTAAAAATAAGTTTTGTCACTTTGGGAGGCTGTGGTGGGCAGATCATTTGAAGTGAGGAGTTTGAGACCAGCCTGAACACCATGGCAAAACCCTGTCTCTGCTAAAAAATACCAAATTTGTTGGGCCTGGTGGCATGCCCCTGTAGTCCCAGCTACTCAGGAGACTGAGGCAGGAGAATCGCTTGAACCCAGGAGGTGGAGGTTGCAGTGAGCCGAGATTGTACCACTACACTCCAGCCTGGGCAACAGAGCTGGACTCCATCTCAAAATGAAATAAAATAAGTTTTGCTTTGATGCTTTTACATTCCTTGATCCGAAGCAGTTTCATATATCTTCCCAAAAATGTTAAATAAATTAAAAAGTTACAATTTTAAAACCATGTTTAACGAAAACCACAGTTCATTTGCCTCATCTTTTTTACTATTCCTTCCACTACCCTCTTTAGTTGCATCAATTTGTCTCTAGAATAGTGACTTTATCCTCCTTTCTGGCCTTTCTGCATCTGTTCTCTTCCACATTTGTTTTTTATACCACCCCTAGATTAATCTTCAGAAACTGTGTTTAATGCTTTTATGTGGAATACATTACTTAGAAGGGAACATCTAAACTGGTTTTCCAGTAGTTCAAGGGCTAGTAAAATCTGGCTTCAAATTTTCCTTCTCAAAATTTCTCCCATTCTCCCAAGCCTCTAGCAAATGTCTGTTATGAACTTCAAGTTGCACCTTTGCTTATATTATGAGCCTTTCTTGAGAAACATGCAACTTGATGGTTCACAGCAGCAAATAACAAATTGTGTAACTTTTATACAAACTCTAAACACCAAATTTCGGTAATGACACTATCACTTGACTGGTATTTACTGTCCACTGTAGCATATTTGAATTTAGATATCTGAATACCTAGTCATGTGATATACATATATAAAGGGTAAACAGTCATATATGCATGTAAATGATAAATACATGCAAATAAATACAAAATGAAAATCTATGGGATTGTTGACCCTGCATTCCTTTTCCAGCAACTGTGGCCCCATCAGCACCATCAGCATAGGAGTGAGCATTTTATACAAAGTGACCCTTTCCACTGACAAGAGGTGACGGGTCTAGAGTTCATATCAGATGAAGAAGAGGTGAATTATTGTGCTCTGCCTTGGGAATTTTAAAACTTGCAAAAGCATTGAATCAATCTCTTTCGAATGGTTAAATTTCTAAACTGGAAACTTATACCAGTCACATTTCTTTCTCTTCCTTTTTTTTTTCTTTTTTTTTTGGAGACAGAATCTCACTCTGTCATCCAGGCTGGAGTGCAGTGGCACCATCTTGGCTCACTGCAGCCTCCACCTCCCAGGTTCAAGCAGTTCTCCAGCCTCAGCCTCCTGAATAGTTGGAACTACAGGCATGTGCCATCATGCCCAGCTACATTTTTGTATTTTTGGTAGAGTCAGGGTTCCACCATGTTAGCCAGGATGGTCTAGATCTCCCGACCTCAGGATCTGGCCACCTCGGCCTCCCAAAGTGCTGGGATTACAGGCATGAGCCACCGTGCCTGGCTCTAGCAGGCATACTTGATGACCAGGAAGTGTACTATGCATTGACTCAATATCCCTTCTATCTTCAATCTCCTTCTGGAGTGTCTTCTCTCATTGCTGAAGCTGAAGGGCTAATACCACCTAAAACTACCTCTTGCAGACTTCCTTTCAGTTAGGGTTTAAGTGGACTTTGGACTCTTACCAATTAAGCGCACATAGATGAGACGTGAATTCAAAACTGAATTTCCAGAGAAAAGGGCAGAGGTTTTACTAGTGTAGAGTGGGGCAGAGGCGGAAAATTTAACAATGAACAGCTGCAGTGGCGACTTCCAGTTTCGTTGGCAGTTTTCAGTTAGGTTAGAGGCAGCAGTGCTCTTGGCTATGCAGTACTGCAATGAGCCTTTGGAAGCTGTTCCTGGAAATTCAGCCTAGGTTCCATTTTTTTTAGTTTTTTCAATAATTCATAATCTATTTAATAAATGTAATAAATATCTTTCTGTTGAAATGAGTTGGAGTGGATTCTTTTCTTACTTTGTCCTTTTGACAAAGCACCTCTGTAGGGAAAGAGAAGAGCTAGTGAATACCAATGGTACCTGGTTTCCTGGCCTCACCTTCATCTAGCACCAAGTAGCATCCTGGAATTTCCTCTTGGTTTGGTGGTGAAACATTTTTCTGGTACCAGTCAATAACTTCTACTTGCTGCTCTTAAACTGATTTGAATTTGTTTCCTATCATTTTTATCAAAAGAATTGTACTGATATACTATATTTCACCGTCATCTCACACCATGTAAGAAAGAGAAATATGTGTACCTTGATCTCTATCCTTTGCATATCAAGCCTATTTTATGACCAAAACATAGTGATTGAAGCAGTTTTTATTGCTGATTGCTCTATAAGTACATAAACCAAAATATTTGAGTTTCTTTTCTCAGATATATATATATATATATATATATATATATATATATGGATATTATTGATGAATTAACTGACATTGGCCTGCATAGACATTTTAAATGAGAAATTCTTTGAAATGTTTTCAACTTTTTTGAAGAAATCCCAATCATTTTTTGATTCCATTTAGCCATACTCCAAGATAATCCTAATAATTACATTGATTATTTCACAAGTGGAAATGTCAACAATGAAAGATTAAGCATATTTTGCAGATGCCAGCAAAGATTCCCTTTCTTTGATGAAGAAAATTAACCACCCCAAATTGATAATAGCAGTCAAACAGATCCAGTCAGGACTTTAATACCTTAGAGGCCTATTAAATATTTGAAGATAATTTAACTACTGATTCATCCACTAATCTTTTAAAAAGTCCCTCCTCCCATTTCCTTGGGAAGGTGTAGAAATTTCTCCAAGGACAAATAACTGAAGGAAAGAAGGCACCTGCTGCAGGAAAACCATTTAACACATCTAGGGACCAGCTACAATCTTGACCTCATTTAAACGAGCTTGGAGTTGGCATGAGGCAAAAAAAAAAAAAACAGTTTGAACAAAAAATAAATAAATAATCTGCTAACGATCACATGCCTTGACTCACAATCTACCAATAAATCACTTCTATTGGAATGAGAAGGAGGAGCTTTAGCAGCACTGCTTAAATCAAACTCCATTTTTTGTGCTTATTTTCACTTCGGTCATAGGATTTAACCTTTAAATGCAACATAAATGGAAAGCATTTTTCCAGTTTAAATTTGGACATGAAAAATTAAAGTGAATTAGAGATTGTTTATCTTCTCCAGCATGTGATGGTAGTGTTTATAATTTCATATAACAATAGATATCTCTTGGTTGGTGAATCTCTGCCTGGAATAAATCAAATTTGTCCTGACCATTTTGCATTTTGTCTTGTGCTGTTACTAATGTTCCACATTTAAAATCTCAGTGACCCTGTATCTGAGCCATGAATTCCTGAGAAAGACAGAGATACTACTTCTTCTCTCATATTCTATTTCCTCTATTTTCTGCTTCTTTTTCCCCTTGTTGATTTTTTTAAACTATGGAGACTTCATGATGTGAGTGACACCATCAAAAAGGTTTAATGGTTTTGAGTTAGGATGTATCTTAAATTTGAACAGAGGGGAGATTGCCTATCTAGGGCAATTTGATAAATGTTATAAAAGATTCCTTCCTTTCATAATATATCTCTCTTCTAGGCCTCATAAATTTCTACCAATCATGATATAATCTATGGTATTGTCTTCAAGTCTCTAGGAGTTCTCTTTTGAATAATACTCCCAGGAGACAATTTTTTAAAATGAGAAAACAAACAAAATTCTAAGCCATTAATACATTTACGTGAGCTAATTAATTAGAGATGCAATAACATATGTTTTCTTGCAAGTTTCTTAAAGTAAGAAACAAATGATAACTAAGTTGTGATAGGGGCCAAAAAGATGTTTAAGGCTGGAGTATGAGGCACTACATTTTGGTGCTTACTAAAGGTCAGGCTTAGCAGGAAGGAAGATTAAAAGGATAATAGAAAATAAAAGAAAGAGAGAGAGAGAGAAATGCACACAGAGGGACAGAGACAGAAAGAGAAAGATAGATGTCTCATTCAAACTATCTCCTGTTATTCCTACATATTTATTCTAAGTGCCTCTAGGAAAATTTTTAGTATTAATTACTAGTTTACTAAATCCTAGTCTGACCACCTTTAAGCCTATTTTTATCTGAATGTGCTATGTCCCAGTGTGCATTTTTAATTCAAAGGTCAATATTTTTAATTGAAAAATATATGATAGGAATAAAACTACAAAAATAGTTTAATTGGGGTTAATATATACAATAAATTGTTGATAGCAATAAGATAAAAATTATATAATTTTATACAAACACACACACACACACACACACACACACACACACACACACACACACACACACACCAGAAGTGTTTTGGACTTAGGATCTTTTCAGCTGATTTAATATTTGCATGTATGTAATTAGATATCTTGGGAATATAAAGTCAAATCTAAATATGAAATTTGTTTTACATACACCTTTTACAGATTGCCTGAAGATAATTTTTTGCAACATTTTTAACAATTTTGTGCATGAAACAAAGTGTTGACAGCATTTTGACTGCGACCCATGTCTTTGTCCATTTTTGCATTGCTACATAGGAATACCTCAGGCTAGGTAACTTATGAAGAAATGAGATTCGTTTGGCTTATGGTTCTACAGACTGTACAGGAAGCATGGCACCGGCATCTACATCTGGTGAGGTTGCTTCCTCTCATGGTAGAAGGTGAAGGGAAGCCAGCATGTGCAGAGACCGCATGGCACAAAAAGAAGCAAGAGAAATGGGGGACATGCTGCGCTCTTTTTAACAACCAGATCTACAGACAACTGAGAACTCACCAACATCCAAAGGACAGCATTAATTTTTTCATGAGAGTTCCACATCTATGACCCCAACACATCCCATTAGGCCCCAGTTTCAACAACAGGGATCAATTTCAAGTTGAAGTTTAGTGGGGACAAACACCCAAACCTTAGCAGCCCCTTATGGGAAATCAGGTATGGAACTTTCCACTTTGGGGCTACACATCAGTGCTCAACAAATTTAGGACTTTAGAGTATTTCAGATCTTTGGATTAGGAATTCTCAACCTGTATATTTAAACAGCCATTTTAAGAAAAGCTTAGAAATATCTTGATCCCAAAATTGTACGTAGAGCTTTGGTATTGCAAGATGAGAGTAAACCATGGAATTCCATTACTCAGATTCATAATGGCTTCTCTAAACATGTCTTGTTTTGGAGACAAAAGGAAGATAGCACCATAGATTAAAAAGTGTTCCAAAATTTTAAAAGATTTTTAACATGTATTAATAGTAAAACACATATTTGAAATTATTTTCACAAGACTAGATGTAAACATAACTAAAAGTATTATTTAAATATAAATACCACAGCTTTTTTATAGTGATAGTTTTTCTCTTTTCTTTTCTTTTCTTTTCTTTTTGGAGATGGAGTCTCCCTCTGTGGCCCAGTCTGGAGTGCAGTGGCACAATCTCGCTTCACTGCAACCTCCACCTTCTGGGTTCAAGCAATTCTTCTGACTCAGGCTCCTGAGTAGCTGGGACTCAGGCACATGCTGCCATGCCCAACTATTTTTTTGTGTGTTTTAGTAGAGACGAGGTTTCACTATGTTGCCCAGGCTGGTCTCAAACTCCTGAGCTCAGGCAATCCACTCACCTCAGCCTCCCAAAGTGCTAGGATTACAGGCATGAGCCGCTGTGCCTGGCTGTTTTAATAAGTATTTACAAGTGTTGTCAATAATTTGAATCCTATAAAGATTTAGCCAAAACCACAAAATAATTATTGAGTTACACAGTAACAAAGAAGAATTGGCTAAAGCTTATTTATTTAAATATAAATACACTGTCCCTTTCCCATTGGACACTGAGATTGGAACTAGACCTTATTAAAAAAAAAAAAAAAAGAGAGAAACATAATGCTACATAGCCAATTAAGATTTTGCTTAAGGGTGGATCCGTTCACCTCAGTTCTGTAGACTATCTATCTGTTATCACAAGAGGTATGAAATCCACAACGACACCAGCCCTGAGGAGCCAGAAATGTAAGTTTCTCAGCTATAGGAACTTTGCTGTTATGTGGTCTAGTCTCTTCTCTTCTTTCCACATGTAGGAGACCACGTTCACACAGTTGCATTGGGACTGGCTAGAGAATCCTCAGCTTGTTTCTCAGCTGTTGGTCCCTTGGCAACAAGGAGGAAAAAAAGTTCCGCAGGTGCTTTCTGAGAAACAGTATTATCACATAGCTTCTACTTGACTTAACTAATAATCTTCTGGCTCTAAAGATTATATTTGAAATGATAATGGTATTAAAATGGATAACAAAAGTGTCACATTATTATATATTTTCTTCTATGTTTATCAGTTTACTAAGTGTTGTTAGGTGTCTCTCATTTCTCTCATTAAGAAACGGCCCTACATCTTACGTTGTATCAGTTAAGAAACTGTAGTTTGCAAGTAAAAGAAAATTCAACTTAAACTAGTATTGGGGTGCAAAAAGGTCGTTCATCAAAGTGAAAAGCCTAATTTTTCTCAAGTGTGGCTTAATCCAGAGATTCAGATGACATTCAACACTCACTACTACTTTCTACTTTCCACTGGCTTCATTCTCATACTCATCCTCCCATAGCCTAGTTGATTTTGAATGAGTAATTTTGCCCCTTTTAATACTGTAGTTTGGTGCCAGAGACATTCATCTATCCCCTGTGGCCAGGGGCATTTTAGTGTATTCAGTCATATTCAGTAGAATATGAACCAAATATATTCTACCCTGAAGGTCAGTTTGAACCCCACTTAAACCACAGGGTCAACAGAAAGTCATGGCATCTAAAATTCTAGATGCTGATTCCAAAGAAGAAAGAAATGGTGGCTTACATATTCTTTCCTGCAAAGAAATATAAGCATATATTTTGTCCATTGTTTGAAGATATAAGGTAAGGCATCCCCCAAAACTGGAAATAACCTTGCTTTTTAATAATAAAACAGGATAAAATTTACTGAGTGTTTAATTGATGTCAGAAACTGAGCTATGTGCTTTATTTGCACAATGTCTTTCAACTTTTATAACAGCTAATATGAAATAGTCATTACTACGATCACCACTTAATGGCAAGGAAACTGAGGCTTAGAATGTTGAACCAACTGCTTAAGATCAAATAAATAAAAGAGCCAAGTACTGGAGAAGTGGAGCCAAGATTTGAACTCAAAGAGTCAAATAGAGGAATATGTACTTAAAACACAACTCTTATTAGCACAGAGTCTTTCAGAGCCTATGTACACAAATGCTCCCTTAGGAAGGCAGACTCTTCTTCCTTATTGAAGATATGGTCATCAACTTAAAAAAATAAGATATTACTTAAAAGATGTCTTGGAGAGTGTGCCATTTTGGAAAAAGATTACTGCAGAGTAAACTCATGCATGGCCATTCATTAATTACCCTCTTAGCTAATTGGCTTTGAGAACCCAGTCCCATGGAAAGATCATCTCTAATGTGAAGTGGACGAGTTAGGGTATTCTTTCCTGACACTGTTAACTTTTCAATGCGTTAAACTCTCTTTGGTCTGATTAAGCTGATATCCTCTAAAGAAACTTCTGATAATGATTTAATTTTCTATAGGTTCACTAATGATTTAGTAAAAACTAATGACTTGGTTCCCTATATGGAGAAAATGAATTAGTGTGGGATTCTGAATGATCTGAAATCTAAATGGTTATTTCCTTCTCTGTATGATTAAAGGGTTATCTGCATTCGACCTCACTCTCAGTGAAGCCATTGTTCAAGTTTTCACTTTTCTGAGCCAGTAAGGCAAATTCCTCGCCTGGGAAAATTTGCCCAAGGAATCTTCTGAAGCTGCCTGCTGGCCATTTTCTTCTGAACCAACCTCCCTGCATCGCAATGTATATTTCTGTAATACTACTACTACATTCAATATCATTTAATTTTAATGGATCTGGAAAATAAAGCTTAGGGAGATAAATAGACTAAACTAATGTAAAAGGCTAATAAGGCAGAGATAGAGTGAAAACTCCAGTTTTGGCCTCTAATTTGTTGGAGTTTCTACCATACCATAGTGCCTGTGATATATCTCTTTCCTTTCATAAATTTTCAAAGCTTAAAAAGTATAATTTTTAGAAAATGTAACAGTATGACCACTAAAATTCATGATGTTTAGTCTAAATAATCAATCTGAACACATAGCCTTTCTTAGAAGACTGCCATAACCATTTTTTAAAAAAATTAATAGATTTGACTTTACAGAGCAGTTGTAGGTTTACAGAAAAATTCATTAGAAACTACAGAGAGTTCCCACATATACCCTATCTCTCACCATCCCCTACCCTCTGCACTCACCCATTTTCTCCTATTAACTTTTATTTGTGTGCTACATTTGTTACAATTGGTGAATCAAAAATGATATTGTTAACTAAAGCTCATAGTTTACATTAGATTTAATTCTTGGTGTTGCAGATTCTATGGCTTTTTTCAAATGCATAATGTCATGTATCTACCATTACGGTACAACGTGAAATAGTTTCATTTACCTAAAAATCCTCTGGGCTCCCTCCCTCCATTTTTCTCCCCTCTCACCCAAACCCTAATGACCACAAATCTTTTTACTGTCTTTATAGTTTTGCCTTTATTAGAATGAATGCCTTATAGTCAGAATCATATAGTGTGTAAACTTTTCAGTGTGTATTGCCCTTTTCACCTAGCAATATGCATTTAAGGCTGTTCCATGTCTCTTTGTGGCTTTATCAAGAAATCATGGCTGATTTCCTTTTCCTTCTTTTGTTATCTATTTTAATTGACAATTTTATGTATTTATTATGTACAGCCTGACATTGTGAAATATGTACACATGTGGAGCAGTTAAATGGAGCTAATCAACATATGCATTACTTCATATATCTATCATTTTTGTGATGAAAACTTAAAATTTATTCTTTAGCAATTTTCAAGAACACAATACATTGTTATTAGCTATAGTCACCAGGTTATACAATAGATCTCTTCAACTTATTCCTCCTAACTGAAATTTTGTATCCTTTGACTAATGTCTCCCCAGCATTCCTGCCTCGTCTCCCACAGCATCTGGTAATCACCATTCTACTCTGATTTTGTGACTTCAACTTTGTTTAATTCCACATATGACTGAGAGCATGCAGTATTTGTCTTTCTGTGCCTATCGCTGAAGAGCGATCAGTTGTATGGAGACACCAGTGTTTAACTATTTACCTACTGAAGGACATCTTGGTTGCTTCCAGTTTGGGGCCATTATGAATAATAGTGTTTTAATCCTTTATGTGCAAGTTTTTACATGACGTAAGTTTTCAATGCAGTCTTATAATACAAAAATCATGCTCCTAGGTATGGGTAAATTCTCCTAGATATGAGTAAATACCTAGGAGCATGATTTTTATATTATAAAACTGTGCTTACATTTGGAAGAAACTGCAAAACTGTCTTCCAAAGTAGCTATATCATGTTTCATTCCCACCAGCAATAAATGAGAGTTTCTGTTGCTCCACATACTTGTCAGCATTTGGTGTTGTCAGTTTTGGATTTTAGCTGATCTAATAGGTATGCTGGAGTATCCCATTGTTGCTTTAATTGGTAGTTCTCTAATATCATATAATGTTAATCATCCTTTCATATGGTTGTTTGCCATCTCCATTGCTCTTTCAGGGAGGCCTCTTTGGAGATCTTTTGCTCACTTTTTACTTGGTTTGTTTACTTTCTATTTTTGTTATTGTTGTTGTTTTTGAAACAGAGAGTTGCTCTGTCACTCAGTCTGGAGTGCAGTGGCACAATCTCAGCTCACTGCAACCTCCACCTCCTGGCTTCAAACAATTTTTCTGCCTTAGTCTCCCAAATAGCTGGGATTACAGGCATGCACCACCACATCCAGATAATGTTATTTTTTTTTTAGTAGAGTGAGGGTTTTGCCATGTTGGCCAAGCTGGTCATTTGCTTTCTTATTATTGAGTTTTAAGAATTATTTGTATATTTTGGCTGTAAGTTCTGTAACAGATTTTTTTTTTTTTGCAAATATTTTCTTCCAGTCTGTGGCTTGTCTTTTCATTTTCTTAGAAGTGTATTTCACAGAGCAGAATATTTATATTTTAGTGAAGTCTAATTCATAATTAGTTTCCCTCACTGATTGTGCTTTCTGTGGTGTATTTAAAAATGTTTTATCAACCTAAGGTCACCTAGATTTTCTCTATGCTATCTTCTAGTTTTGTACTTTCATATTTTACATTCAGGTCTATGGTCCTTCAGGAGTTCGATTTTATGGAAGCTGTAAGATCAGTGTCTAAATTCATTTTTATAATGTGTGGATTTCCATCTGTTGTAACATCATGTGTTGAAAGACTATCCTTTCTTAATAGAGTTGTCTTTCCTTCTTTGTTGAAGATGAGTTGACCAAAATTTATTGCTTTTTTGACAAGAAACAGTCCATGTTTTTGTCATGTCACTGTGTGAATAATTATCTGTCTCAATGTACTGTGTATTGTGATAGCATCACTGAGAACACTTATTTGAAGTTAATGCCAACTATCAAAATAATTTAAATTCTGAAACATACTTCAGTGGAACAATGTCTCTGACAGAATCATATTGGTCATTTCTTATTAAAATGAGCACTATCTTGTCCTTGTCCATGTACAGATAGCATGCCCTATCCACTTATTACTTCTTCACTGTTCCACATTTGTGTGTGGGATACATAGCAGCAGAATACATCTTGACTGTGCATATTATTCATACTAATTCATATGATGCTAATTTGCCTATTCACAATACTAGTAAACACTTAGAAGCCTGGTTAATAACATCAAAAGTATTTCCTTGGAGAATCAGAATGTCACAAGGTTATTTGGGTAGAATATGATAGAAGGGAGCTACAGCAAACAATCAAACCAGGGCTTCATTAGTGTTTCTTCTTCTCTCTTTCCCTTCCTTAGTCATTTTATTTCATTTGCATAACTAGTTCACGATAAAATAAATTCTGAGTCTCAAGACATTAGCACTGCAGCATTGATCAAGCTATGTAAATCAGAATCCAGCAATTAAAATGCAATACAGATAGATAGAAGTAGATATTATAAATTGCAACTTCGCAAATTTAATAGTATTTTAAGATTAACAGGTTAGCACCTGGAAGGACAGGTGGCAGATGAAAATGAAGAGATATGAGTTGCCCCATGCTGTTGGGATTCGTCTAATATCCTTCTTTTCCTTTTGAAAAATACTCCTGCTTTTCTATGAAATTTTCACACTTATAAAATTGAACTCGCTGCCCCATAATAATCCTTTGTTTGTGTTATTTTCTTAACTTTCTTGCAACAATCCTTCTAACAATGATCTGTCCTCAAGACTAGGTACATAATGTGCTTGGTCCAGTGCAAAAGAAAATGCAAGGCTCCTTGTACAAGTATTGTTAAGGATTTCAAGATGGCAATAACCCAAGCATAGGGCCTTTCTAAGTATCAGGCATTGTACAACTGCAAGACCCTTATCAGTCCTAAACAGAGTTTAGATCATATCATTCATATTTTTTCTATGTCAGTCAACAGTAGTTTCTCATTTCTCTGAAGTTTTTGGCATTTTACTACAGTAGATTTCTTGCTTTTATAAATTCTTATACCTCTATCTCCCCCTGCACCCTCTAATACACGATTTTGCCAACAGTCAAAATTGGAAATTTTAGAAGTTTGTGATTTTCCCATTAAAAATGGATGCTTTGTTACCCCTTAAATGGTCAAATTTTACAGTTGGATGACTATGGTATCATTATTACCCTATTTAAAAAAAGAGCAATGCTTCAGTCAAGTACAGGTCTGATTTTTAAAGTCCATGTGTCTGATGATTCGTTGAGTCATTTTAGCTAAAGCAGACCCACAGCAGAGTGCAGTCACTTTACAGAGAGCAGCCAGACTGTTTTCTACAAGAGTCCCCAGCCCCACTACTCCTCACTGGGCAGGGCCTCCTGACCTGGGACTCCAGCCACCCCTGACTTGGGCTCTTGGGCCAGTAGCAGCTCTGCATTTCTCTGGGACAGAGCTCCCAGAGAGAGCAGGCAGGACACCAGTTTTGCTACTCTGTATCCTTCGCTCCTGTTGCCCTCCGGCTCGGGAGGGCATGCAGTGATTAGGGACTAATACAGATCCCCAGCACCATGCGACTGCCTTATGGAAAAGTGGCCAGACTGTTTTCCATATGAGAGTTCAGCCTTAGCATCTCTGGCTGAACATTCCCAGTAGCAGTTTCTCTGAGGAGCAGCTCCCAGGGGCAACTGAAAGCCCCACTGCCCCTGCTGCTGCAGGCGTACTGCCCTTAATACCCTTGAACTGGGGAGGGAATGAAGACTCTGAGTACTTTAATTACACCTCCAGCACACCACAGCTGCCCTAAGGAGGAGAGGCCAGTTGGTCTACCTAACAAGCCTCCTGCACTCCCTGCTTGTCACCAGGCAGGGCCCTAGACTTGGACCCAGGATGCAACCACCCCATGCTGGGCCAGTTACACTGATTAGTAGCAGCTCTGCAATTCTATAGGGTGGATCTCCAGGAGACAGGTGAAAGGCCTCTGCCACCGCCACTGTCAAGTTCCCTTCCCCAGCTCCCTCCAGCTGGGGAAGGAATATAAAGCCTGAGCTCACCCTACAACTGTGGTGTGTAGCTCAGGAGTGTCAAGCTGAGATGAGACTGGCATCCAGAACCCAGTGGGAGAGGAGTCCACCTTTTCAGAGCACTGAGAGGGAGCATGGCTGCAATACTGAGGAAGTACAGAGGGGCCACCTAGCTGAGCAAGTGAGTACCTACTAACCATTTCACTTAAGCATTATCTACTAGATCACAGCCCAAACTTTAACACTAAAAATACTTTGCTAATATACTCCCCTGTAAAACTAAGGACAGGAATTAAGCTACAAAGATAATCCCTGCACAAAGCGTTGGCCCACTGAAAACATCCAGAAAAGCAGTCTACCAACTGTACTCAAATTACACCACAGTTAGAGGATCATCAGTCCACACCGATGAGAAAGACCCAGTCCAAGAAACTCTGGAAATTCAAAAAGCCAGAGTGTCCTCTTTCATCTAAACAGCCTCACTAGTTCCCCAGCAAGGGTTCTTAACCAAGCTGAAATGGCTGAAATGACAGAAATTGAATTCAGAATATGGATAAAAATGAAGATCACTGAGATTCACGGGAAAGTTGAAACCCAATCCAAGGAATTTAAGTATTACAATAAAATGATAGAGGAGCTTATAGACTAAATGGGCATTATCAGAAAGAACAAAACTGATCTGGTAAAACTGAAAAACACAGTATAGAATTTTGTAATGCAATCATAAATATTAACAGTAGAACAGATCAAGCTGAGGAAAGAATCTCAGAGCTTGAAAATTGGTTCTCCAAATTAGACAAAAATAATAAAAATAGTAAAAAAGAAGAAAATCCCTGAGAAATATGGAATTATGTCAGCAGACCAAATCTGTGGCTCACTGGCATCTCTGAAAGAGATAGGAACAAATCAAGCAACATGGGAAACATATTTCAGGATATCATCCATGAAAATTTCCACAACATTGCTCGAGAGGCCTATATTTAAATTCAGAAAATGCAAATAACTCCTGTGGCATACTATACAAGAATACCATCCCCAAGACATAGAGTCATCAAATTCTCCAAGATCTAAATGAAAGAAAAATGGCAAAGGCAGCTAGAGAGAAGGGGCAGGCCATGTACAAAGGGAATCCCATCAGGCTAACAGCAGACATTTCAGCAGAAACCTTAACAAGCCAGAAGAGAATGGGGGCCTATATTCGACATTCTTAAAGAAAATAAGTTCCGACCAAGAGTTTTATATCCAGCCAACTAAGCTTCATAAATGAGGGAGAAATAAGATCATGTTCAGACAAGAAAATGTTAAGGGATTTTGTTATCACCACACTTATCTTACAAGAAGTCCTGAAGGCAGTGCTAAACATGGAAAGGAAAGACTTACTGGCCACTACAGAAACACACTTAAGTATGTAGACCAGTGAGTGACACAATAAAGCAACCATATAAACAAGTCTGCATGATAATCAGCTAACAACATGGTGACAGAAACAAGTCCATACATATCAATACTAAATATGAATGTAAATGGGTTAAATGGACCAATTAAAAGGCACAGAGGGGTAAGTTGAACAGTGGAGCAAGACCAATGGTATACTGTCTTCAAGAGACTGAGACCCATCCCACATGCAATGACACCCCATAAGCTCAAAGTAAAGGAATAGAGAAAAATCTACCAAGCAAATGGAAAACAGAAACAAGCAGATGTTGCTATTCTAATTTCAGACGGAGCCGACTTTAAACCAGCATAGATCAAAGAAGACAAAGAAAGGCATTGCCTAAGGGTAAAGGGTTCAATCCAACAAGAAGACCTAAATATATATGCATCCAACAAACAAGCACCCAGATTCATAAAGCAAGTTCTTAGAGATCTGTGAAGAGAATTAGGTAAATACAAAATAACTGCAGGAGATTTAAATACCCCAATGATAGTATTAGACAGATCATTAAAGCAGAAAACTAACAAAGATATTCAGGACCTGAACTCAACACTTGACTAAATGGACCTAATAGACCTCTATAGAACATTCCAACCAAAAAGAACAGAATACACGTTCTTCTCATCTTTACATGGCAGAAATCAACCACACAATTGGACATAATTCTCAGCAAAGTTAAACAAAGTCAAAATCATACCATCCATTCTCTTAAACCACAGCACAGTAGAAAAAGAAATCAGTACTAATAAAATTGCTCAAAACCATCTAATTACAATGGAATTAAACAACCTGGTCCTGAATGACAATTGGGTAAATAATGACATTAAGTAGAAATCAAAATATTCATTGAACATAATGGAAACAAAGATACAACACATCAGAATCTCAGAAACAGCTAAGGGAGGGTTACGAGGGAAGTTTATAGCACTAAATGCTCACATAACAAAGTTATAAAAAGATCTCACATTAACAATATAACATTGCCACTAGAGGAACTAGAAAAACAAAAGCAAAACAACTCTAAAGCTAGCATAAGACAAGAAATAATCAAAAACAAAGCTGAATTGAAGGCAATTAAGATACACAAAGTTATACAAAAGATTAATAAACACAGGAATTGGTTTATTAAAAAAAATAAGATATAGAGACTACAAGCTAGATGAAAAAAGAAAAAAGAGAGAAGATTCAAATACACACAATCAGAAATATCAAAAGGGATATTACCACTGACCTGACAGAAACATAAAAAACTGTCAGAGAGGCCTTGAGCTGCTCCCAGACAGTTGAGTGTACTTTCATTTTCAATAAAACCCTTCATTCCTTCCTTGCTTTGTTTGTGCATTTTGTTCAATTCTTTGTTAAAGACACCAAGAACTTGGACACCCTCCACTGTTAACATATTTTGGTGAACCAGCCAGGAGGAAGAGTCAAGCAGGTTTGCTAGGGCCACTCAGGGAGAAAGAACCAAGAAGCCTGGCATGCTGGCAAAAGAGTAAAGAAATATTTTTATGGTTTAAATCTTCTGGAAACATCAGAGAAAGACTGTCTTTGCCATCCACACTACAAAAGAACTTTGGGACCCTGAACTTTGGTTTCATGGCCTCGCAACTGAGAAGGGTCCCTCCACACTTTTGGAACTTTGTACCCATTGGAACCTTTGAGAGACCATCAAGCTTCACACGATTGTGCAACAAGGGCTCCACTCAGTTCCAGGTGAAGACACCACCCCTGGCCATCAAGAAACCTCCCTGCTTCCACTAGATAGAGCAGGGCTAGAGTTCCGTGATCCCCAAATAGGTAGAGATTACACTCCAGGTGAGCATGAAGCTATTTCAGGAAAAAAGACCCTTGGTCATGAAGTAAATACAGAAAAAAAGACAACTGGTCCCTCTGCCTCCCATAAAGATTTATGTGGATTACATCTCTAAGTAGGGAAGTGAGGCAGGAAAATAGAGTCTGGAAGCAGGGAACATAAGGCCAATCCACACGTCAGCCATAACAGGAAATATCCTCTCCACAGGGCATACACTGAATAAATGACTTTTAACTTTACTTCATCCTCTTCATTTACATAGGGCATACCCCAGGTAGAGTATATTTAAACTCACAAAAACTCTGTAACAGGGCCTTTGACCCCCTATGCTCAGGCTCACACTGTGGAGTGTACTTTCATTTTCCATAAAACCCTTCAGTCCAAAAACAAAACAAAATAAAACAAAAACCTTTAGAGACCATTAGAAATAACTCTATGCATACAAGCTAGAAAACCTACAATAAATGGATAAATTCCTGGACACACACAATCTCCTAAAACTGAAGCAGTAAGAAACTGAATCCTTGAATTGATTGATAATGAGTTCCAAAATTGAATCAGTAATAAAAAGTCTGCCAACCAAAATAAAAGCCCAGGACCAGATAAATTCACAGTAAATTCTACCAGATGTATAAAGAAGAGCTGGAACAATTCTTAGTGAAACTACTCCAGAAAATTTAGGTGCAGGGGCTGCTTTCTAACTCATTCTATGAGGTCAACATCATCCTGATACCAAAGCCTTGGAGGGACACATACACACACACACACACACACACACACACACACACACACACACACACACACACACAAAAGAACTTCAGGCCAATATCCTTGATAAACATAGAAGCAAAAATCCTCAACAAAATACTAGCCAACTGATTCCAGCAGCACATCAAAAAGCTTATCCACCATTATCAAGTAAGCATTATCCCTGGGATGCAAGGTACAAATAAACACTACAAATAGTATTAAATTGTAAATTTGTAGTAAATACTACAAATAAATACTACAAATAGTACAAATAAATACTACATAAACCTGGATTAGATCTTGACTTGGAATCATACACCTCCACACATACACTCTTCGTATCGTCAAAACAGATCTTTTTAGAATAATTCACATAATTTGAAAATGAACTGGATATTAAGTGACATTATAGAATTCTACTCTTCAGATGCTAAAGGCAAGATGAAGAGATAGGCTGGCTGCAACTTTCAGACACTTTATAAAAATACATATTTTTGCTAGATCTAGCCAGAGTGCTAGATCTAGATGCTGGAAAATGAATGCTTATTGCCTTATTCCATTTTTATGCTTGAATTTTTCATGATAAAAAAGAGAAAGGTTATTTCATAAGCATATTGTGTGTGTGTGTGTGTGTCTCCAGAATCTGACCACTGTCACCCACTTCACTGTCAGTCTGTTTAGACTGGTCTTAGTCATTTGGTCACAGTCACCATCTTCTCAACAGGATTTCTGCAGTCATCTCTCAGTTTCCTTGCTGCTCTCCTTGTTGAACAAAGTATATTTTTTCACAGAAGAAAAAAAAAAAAACAAAATAAAGTGCAAGGCTGTGACACACCTTCACTTTAGACTCTGCAATAGCTCTTCCATCCACTTTAATTCAAAGTCCAAACTCTTATCAATACAATGGTCCTCAAGGCCCTGCATGATCTACCTTCCTACCCGAGTCCCGCCGCTGACCTATCTGAATTTCTTTCCTACCGCTGTCTCTTGGCTTACGTCATTCTAGCCCCAGTGGCCCTCCCAGTAGCCCTCTTGTTCTTTCTCCAATATGTGGGCTTCTTCCCACTATAGCTCTTTGCATGAGCTATTCCCTCTGCCTGGAATTCTCTTCCTCAAGATAGCCACATAAACCGACTTGTGTACTTTTAAGTATTTACTCAACACAGTGGTCCACTTTAATCCCCTTAGTTAAATTTAAGCATTTCTAATATGCTCAGCCTCTCTTCTTTTTCTATTTTTAAAATTAATAGACTTGATCTATGCTCTATTTAAAAATATTTTTTCCATAGCCCTTATTATCTTCTGACATATCATGGTTTTCATGTTTATTTTTTTTATTGTCTGTCTCTAGTTTCTTTGGCTCATTGACATAGCCCAAACATCTATTACCTTTATTACCAGCACACAGTAGGCCTGCCTTAAAAAAAAAGAAAAAAAAAGGATACTGTTGAATGGATGAAATAGAGTAGAATTAAGTGGGTAGGTATTATCCCATGTTTAGTTTGGGTTTATTTTTGTTTTTGGTAACTTATGTGAGATTTTGGCTTTTCTATCATGACTCATAATACCAGGCCAGTGCCATTAAAAAATATTTTCCTCCAGAAGGCAGATAAATGCAGGGTAAATCACTGCAAAGTAGTATTAGTCTCCCACGCTCCTAGTAATGCTAATAAAACCAAGAAAGACTATTTTGTTAAGAAGACATCTGTTTTAAAGTAATAGAAATTGACTTTATGAGAACTATCAAGTGGTTTTATACTGAATAAATCTCATTTCAAAAATCAAAAAGTAATTTCAATATTAATAAACATTTTCTGTTTAACTGTAAGTTCTTTGAAGATCCTGGTCAATGTTTATGTATTCTGAATAATAGTTAAAATTACAAATATAAAATTGATCAATATTGGAAATATAAAATCAATCAATTAAATGCACATTAATGACAAAATGACATTGTCAACCACAAAAATTCAGAAGACCAGATTTGGGTTAAGAATATGACATATTTTAAGAGATGGAAAAATATGAGATATTTAAAAATTGTTTTCAATGAAGGAATGCTCCAACTAAAAAGTAGTCATTTTTTTTTTCTAGAAACTATATCCAATTCATGTTTTCAGAATCCAGAATGATGAATCTTTGCTGGTATCAGTATCCTTTAAGCAACTTGGAATGTAGATTTCACAAATAAAAATGCCAGTAGACAGAAATTTCTTAACTTATATAACGGTAGAATCAGAGTAATTCGATACCTGCTACTTAAATGAAGCTGGGAGAGAGAATTACCAATACTTAAAGTAAATTGCAAATGTTATAAAAGGATGGAAGCAATCAGTAATATGAACTGACTGAGGAACCAGAGGCATGGAAGAAAAATGTGCAATGTGAATGGGTTCTCATGAAAACAGAAAGATAGGCTGTGAACCTCAAGGAAAGAACTCAGATAATGGAGTTTCCAATTTTATGTTAAAATGAGAGAAACTAAGAAAATTTGCATAAATGACTTCAACAAACTTAAGAACTAATGTGAACTTTAGAATCTAAATGAACTGGAGAGGGGTGGAAAATCCTACTTTTTGACTAATAAATATAAGAAGAGTTACTTGAATAGTTAGGAAAGAAGAGAAAGACAATATGCAGAGGTAAAGAATACTAAATACAGTATTTCTAATAAATATAACTTATAGAGGGAACTTTAGATGTTTATTTCATCCCTATAGGCTTAACAAATTTTGATTCTAGATTTTGCTATTTCTAAGGTTGTAAAGGGTAAAAATAGACTATATTTAATTTCATTCAATAAAGCATAGAAGCTAAGAGTTTGGGCTGTAGAGGATAATTATTTATGAACCATTCCTGGCTCATAAGATGAAATCTTGGGCAATTTATTTAATTTATCTATGTTTAGATAATCTCATACATAAAATAGGGGTTAAGAATTGTACCACCTTCATTATCCGTGTTATATATGATGTGCATAGTACATGCTAGCTATTATTATTTTATAACTATCTTAATTATATCTTCAACATAACTAAAACATTTTGGGAATGATAAGTAAAGAACTGTACTTTCTTCTAAGTTCTATTTTATAATATTAGATCTGTTTATTTAGTTCTTTCATGTGCTAATGAAGGAACAAACACAGAAAAATTAGCATTTTTTTTTCTTTTTAAAATAATGGTACATCTACTTTTTCTAGTCCTAACTCATGGCTCTGCTTCTACATAAAAGCACCTATTTGTTGTTGACGTTAAGAAAAGTTAAAATTTTATGTCTACATATACATAAAATTTTTCCAAACTTCATTACTTCATTGTAGTTCCATCATTTAAATTACGCTGAAAATGCAGACATGGGTAGGAAATTATCTAAATTACATGGTTTAAATTGATTTCAGAGCAAAATATTCAAAAATTTAAAGAAGCATCACTTTTTAATTAACTATATAAAAATAATTATTACTTAAAGTAATTTGATGTGATAATAATTATTCTTAGAAAATGGAGATTTGGTATTTATAACAGGCTTGCAATAATAGTTTTCTTCTAGATTTTTGTATTAGTTTGCTAGAGCTACCATTAAAGATGCCACGGGCTGTGGCCAAACATCAGAAGTTTATTTTCTCACAGTTTTGAAGGTTGGAAGTCCAAGACCAAGGTGCCAGCAGGGTAGGCTTTTGTCAGAGGCCTCTCTCCTTGGCTTGTAGATGCCTGCCCTAATGCTGTTTCTTCACATGGTTGTCTCTTTGTGTGTCTGGGAGATTCTTTTCTTCTAAGGATACCAGTTGATTGGATTAAGGTTCACTTCAACAGCCTCATTTTAACCTAATTACCTCTTTAAAGGCTCTATGTTCAAATACAGTTACATTATAAAGCACAGAGGGCTAAAGTTTCAATATATGAATTTTAAAGGGACACAATTCAGCCCATAACAGTCTTCTTTAAAATTATTTTAAGTCATAAAATGTCATGTTTTAATAATTTAGTGTAATGTAAAACTGAGAATTTGCTCTTTGCACCCCTTTACTGTTTCTGCCCTTCGAGAAACATGACTTTGCTTAGGAAAATGAACTGGTAAAATCTATTCAGCTGAGTACTTTAAATAACCCAGAAAGAGTCTTTGCAACAAGCTCATGAATCATGTTCTCAACTTTACTTATGTCAAAATCCATTTTTTGGCCCCTTTCTTCCGGAAAATGGTTAATGATCCATGTACTACCTGACAATTCAAAATTCCTTCAACTTCTAGGCCACATTTCTGGCTGCATTTCAGGGATTCAACATTTTACTACTACTATGGAAACTGGAAAAATTGTCATACTATTAAAAAGTAAGGGCAGGAAAGATGTCAAAACCTTAGCAAGACTGTATGTAATTTAGTCTGAGTTTCAGCTTTACTTGTTTTAATGATCTGCTTTTCAAACGTATCTTTTTTTTTTACACATATCTTTTCTCACTCAGTTATTTCTTTTTTCATTATCTCCTTATTTTATCTCTATGGAATGGTTGAAAATACACTGAGTTAGAAATACCGGAGCGACATTTAGCTGCAATGCATCTTTCCTAAGTAAGAATCTCCTAATATTTTTCTTCATTTTTGGTCTTCGTTTGTGAAATTAACTTCTATCTTTAGAACATGGTATTTTCTTGAGAAGTTTCCCATTATATAAGATGGAAAAAAACCAAATACGCATTTTTTTAATGCTAAGAGTCTGAGAATTTAATTATATTAGTTTCTATATAAGTGCAGCAAGAGTTCAAAGAAGCAAGAAAGTAAAAAGCAAGTCACTGAAAGTTCCCTTGGTTGGGGGAGGGACTTGGAACTGTTTTAAAGACAGGTATGATTTGGATAGGTGTAAGTTTGATGTATGAGCTTTTTGAGGACTTTGTCACAGCCTAAGAAGACCCTTTTGGATAATGATTAAAGGATACTCAGGACATGTAGAAGATTGTTTGGACTAACTGGGCATGTCGATTGCTTTTTCAGTATTTCAAGAGGTATTAGTATGTTTATGACATTGCCAAAATTTTGAAAGTATAAATGTCCCCTATATTTCCATCTTCCTGAGACAGAGTCTGTTTATATTCTGCAGTACTCAGAAGTTTTTTCAGGGCTGGGGGATTAGTGTAATGGGCAGAACAGCAGGGTAGAAGAAGTCAAATGACAGAGCATAATTAATATGCTAGCTGTGGGATCTTAACTACAAGACACTTAACTATTCTGGACTTCATATCCCCATCCATAAGATAGTATGTCCCACACAGGGTTTACTGTGTAGCGTTGTTAGAATTAAATAGGATAACATCTTGCACTGTAAGTGAAAGATAACGCTGCTGTTTACCACTATTCTTATTGCTCTATTCCTACTATCACTGTTTCAGAAAGATCATCAGTGAGAATGGGGACCCAGAGGTGATATATAGTTGTGCTCATTGTGCTGATAAACAGGGCTGAGGAGCACAAGGTCAAAATGGCAGCTCACTTTCTTTTCCTAACTGTATTAATGAGGACAAGAGTGTCTATCTGCAAATCTGCATAACTAAGAACTGCATTTTCAATAAAAATGGAATAAAATAATGCATATTTTAGAAACTTAGATTTAAATGGGATCTTGGAGATTATTCATTACAACATTCCTTCTGATATGGTGATACCTTCTACATTATCCTTGAGAAATACTCATGTCACCTTTCGTTAAACCCTCCAAACTTCTGTATCCTCCTCTGTCAAATAGGAATTGCCACCTTATCCGGTTAAAGTCTGAATACAAGAGAGTGTGCTTGGTAAGTGCTTTGCATGATGCTTGGAAAAAGGTCAGCCCTTGAAGTGCAGTTACTGTTGCTTCTGTTTACTAAACAAGAAGTATATTCTATTTAATGTTTCTTTCTAAAAAGATAATGTGTTTCTTCTGGGAATAAAATGTGCTATATTAATTTTTCTTAGTAAGATTCCTATCTTTGAGAAAAAAATAAAAATTAGTTTTAAGAGATGAGGGTATATTCCTTTAAGCACTGGGGCCAATTAGCTGTTCTGGCTGTGCATCACTGAAACTAAAAGCATATGCTAGGATAAGGATGCTGTTCCCTTCACCATTTCTAATGAGCCTTCCATAGCTCATTCCTGTTGCTCTAGACTTGGGTTGTCTAAGGGACTGGAAGGAAGCATGTGATTTCCCTGTATAATTTCCCTTAGTATCAGCTAACTCCTCAATAGCACTGAAATGTTCAAAGCAACTGTGGAGATTGCAAGAGCTTTTTCTGTCATTGCTACCTGCGATCTTCTTTATAGTCTCATGTCTCACCCAGTTTATATGCCATAATTCAGTATTGACACATATTATGACTCATGGAATAAAGGTAAATATATGTTTTAATCCCCAGGAGCAACATTTTTCAACCTTTTCTTCATCATTGATCACACTAAGGATCTTTTGGAGACATTTTTCTTAGTTACCATCCCACCTCATGAAATACAGTATTAACATCATAGATGTACTATATATCGTGTATGTGCTATATGTAATATACTCATGCTTTATACATGAAAAGAGCAAGAAATAACAAGCCTCCCACCATCACTACCAAGAATGAAGTTTTTTCCCCTTCGGGATCAATATTGCCCAGGTTGAGAATGCATTCTTAGAGGTTTCTTAAAATTATGTTGTTGGTTATCTTAAAAACTAAAAACAAACAAAAAACAACAGCAAAAAAAAAAAAAAAAAAAAAAAAAAAAAAAAAAAAAAAAAAAAAAAAAAAAAAAAAAAAAAAAAAAAAAAAAAAAAAAAAAAAAAAAAAACAGAAGACTGACCCCTTTTATGATATCAACTTCAGCTAGACTTTCATATAAAAATATATTTTTTTTAAATTTGGGGTAATCAAGCAGATGGTAGCAAAAATAATGACTGATTAAAACTTCTTACATTTTTTTCATCAATTAGATCATTTTATGGAATAGTCAATTTTTAAATTAGCATTCAATATTAATTTAATACAAAAATATGTATGTTCTTTTTTAAAAATTAGAGTATTATAAAACCTCCTTTGACCATTACTATTTACTTTGTTCCCCTTAAACTTCTTCAAGAAAAATATTATTCATGTGTTTTCATACCTTTTTAACTTTTTATATAAACATGCAGACATATACGATCCATGTTCATATATGTGGAGATTATTTATTCTTTTTCACTGATGATTTTTAATCTGTGGTAGGAACTACAAGAATTTTATTTAGTCTTTTACCCAATTCATGGACATTCAGGTTAAGGTCTTCAAATTTAGTTTATCAACGAGTACAGCAGAATCTTAATGCCTAATGCAGTAATTCACTGACATATGTATTAGGATAATTGCCTAGTTTCAATAAAGAGATGAGATCATACAAACCAGCTCTGTAATCTAATTACATGGTCTTTCATAAGTAGTCCTCATTTTGGTTTTCTGAAAACTCTATTTGTGTTTTATTTCAATTTAATAAACACTTATATAGTATTTACTGTTTTAGGTCCTTTACAAATATTAACCCTAATAACCATTACAAGTTTTATCTAGACTTTAAAAATGAAATAAGTGAGACACTAATAGGTTAAATAACTTCCCAAGAGGACAGAATTGGGGCAGAGCCAGTATGTAAACTTAGGCTGGCAATCCCAGTCTGTATTCGACCCATATGCCACGGTGCTGCTTCTCTTCATGATGTACTAACAAGTAATGTGCATATATTGGTACTTACCTTTATTGTGAAACAATGAAAATGAGGAACAGACCACATAATTAAACTAGCAAGAACATAATTTGTTTTTCATCATATTTTCTTTTTTCTATTTTATTTAACTGTGTTTTCTTAGACGCTGCAAAATTCTCTAAGATGACATAAATCAGGGATTTTACTTTTCTCAAATTTGGTCACATTTTATATTTCAGATTGTGTAATAAAGACGTGTAGCTTTTCTAATCAGATTCAGTGAATTATGTCCTTTTTTTTTTTGAGACAGAATATTGCTGTCACCCAAGCTGGAGTGCAGTGGCATGATCTCTGCTCTCTGCAACCTCTGCCTCCTGGGTTCAAGTGGTTCTCCTACCTCAGCCTCCAGAGTAGCTGGAATTACAGGCACCTGCCACCACACCTGGCTAAGTTTTGTATTTTTAGTAGAGACAGGGTTTCACCATGTTGGCCAGGCTGGTCTCAAACTCCTGACCTCAAGTGGTTTGCCCACTTTGGCCTCCCAAAGTGTTGTGATTACAGGCATGAGCCACTACACTCAGCCAGATTCAATGAATAACATCTTAAACAAATATTATGAATGCTGGTTCAAAAATATATCAAGTAGAATTATTGTTTGAAGTGTATAGTAATTCATCTATCAATCTATAAAGTTTAGGCAAGTAAGTCATGATAAGAAAAGCTGAAAGTAAATCCAAACAAAGGTAATAGCCAGGCTAATCAGTACTTTTAATTAAAAAAAAAAATCAGCAAGCTTTTTATTACAGAGGATAAAAACTTGAGAATAGTTAACTGGAACAGCTACTATGGAAGGGGAGAAAGAAAAAATGGAAAATTTATTAACCTAACGTGTATTATAATTTAACTGTATTTAAATGCATACATATGCATATACAAAACTTGTTTCTGCCAAAGATATGTTTGTATTTCCTTGAGCTGAGTTATATTTTATCAGCTTACTAACCACAAACACCTTATAAGAAAAAGGGAAAAACTTTCAGATAGGTTTTCGAATAATTTAAATCTGTGGAATGTAATGAATGTTCCATATTACCTTTAATTGAAACATATATATTAGTCATAAAATTCATAAATCACAAGTGCAGAAAAAAAGGACATGGAGTCATAAATTTGACACATTTTTCATTAAAATAGATACATCAACTATTAAAATAAATGTATCTCTTACTGAGAAAATAGATCAAAATCAAATCTAATAGTTCACTTACCAAATCAGACATTCGCTATTGAATCATTACTTATTTAACACTGAAGAAGATACATCATCTATCAAATCAAATACCTTCTCTAGTAAATCATCTCCACCATCTGACTCAAAACTGTCTCCTACTAAATCAAAAAACCACCCAATAAATCAAAGCAATATTACATCAAAGAATTTCATTTAAAGTAAATATACTGCATCACTAGCCCGCATATATCATAGTAAAGGTATCATTTATTAAGAGAAAGATAGGCCTTTTGCCACCTAATTCTTTCGAATGTGTTTCCTTTGATATAGTAAAAACTTTTTCATTTAGATTTCTTTTACCACCATTTTAAAGAACACATTTTCTAAGCATATAATACTCAAGCAAGAAGGAAGTATGTGAGAATGCTTAAAATAAGTTCGCACTCTTAGCTCCAGCATGTATTTCACCTCTGTTTTTTTCTATTTTGCTAAACAGTTTTTTATGTTGTTGATTTCTTTTTGTGTTTTTGTTTTATCAGTTAATGGGAAAGCAGAGATCATAGATAAACAGGAAATTAGAGTCATCTTTTCTCTTTATTCTTTCCCCATTTCTCTAAGTACATACAGAGAGTTTTAAGATCTCTTTTCATTCTCTCTTGCTCCCTTTACCCAGCTATGGCTGGGAGAGAAGGGTCAAAGTCTAGAAATTGGATAGTTGAGGAACATATCAAAAGCATCTTTTCAATTCCAAAGTTTACCGAAGAATCCAGTGAAAAACATTTTCTCTATTTATACTAAGAATTATGTATTTTTCTTTAATTCTGTATTTTGTTATTGAAAACAATAAAACTACATATGTTAATAGGACTAGGCTTCTTCTTAGTGGAATCAATGCTCCTGGATAAACACTGTGGAAAATCTCATAGAAATCATCATTCAAACAAAAAATTTTTACCTCTCAATATGAAAATTGAAAGTACATACACTAGTTTCACCCAAGAAATTGGCACTTCTGTCCTTTGAGCTATTAACTGTATAGACATACACACTTCTAGAAGTTAAATTTACTAAAGTTACCAGTGTGTTAGTACTAATTTTCATAAAGCTGAGATTCATAACTGGTAAAATGTAGAAAGATGCAAACCAGAGATCATCAAATTATTTACTTGCTTTATGGTGGGTTGAAATTAAAATAATTGCCTGAATTTAGACTTTAAAAAATTACAAGAGCATTTTGACAATACCATCTCTGGAAAAGTTAAAATACCTGATACTGCTGAGACCATGTTTCCTCTAGCAATAAAAAGTTAGAGCTGAATAGTAGCTACCTTTGGGAGTCAGGGCCTATATTCTTTATGTAACCCTAGCCCACATTCACTTGTGAAGTCTTTCCAAATACATCTGTTGATCTTACTTTTTTGTATTACCTCATTGGCTCTTTAAAGCCTGAGCTTATAATACCGACTGTAAAGCTGACTATCAATAAGTAATTTTGAGTAGTTACTCTATGCTTAGAATTTTTTTGAGAATCGTATGGATGTGAATAAAGTTTAACACCCTAGTTCCTGTCCTCAAGTAGCTTTTTGTCCTGCTGAGGATAACAAAACACCCATGAAAGTCACAGAGAGTACACAAGTATATTTATAATATATTAATTGCGTAGTGCAAATAGTAAATGCACTGCATAAACAGAAACCACATATGGGTAGAACTTAATGTTTATGCTGGATTTGACATGTGTAAAGAAAAGAGAAGAAAACATTAAGTCAAATTTGCAGATTTAAACATATTATTGTTTCAAGAATAAACAAATTGGAGGAATAAGTTAAGGTCAACCAATTAAAAATTTTCAAAAGACTATCTTGAGAACATATGAGGCCTAATTGCTGGATAGAAAACTAAACTTAGATTAGATTTAAAGAATGACTTTGAATTGCAAATTTGAGTAAAAGTACTGTTTGTTTTATTGTTGCATAAACCTTGACTTATTCTTATATAGTTTCCGTATGCCCCACCTACATCCCAGCTTCACTCATACCTTCAATAATAATTTAAACATTTTGCTTTTCTCACTAGAAATATAGCCACTCTACTGCTTGTTTTGAGATACACATGCCTGGTTAAGGCTTGAAAATAAATTTTAAGTCATTTATGAGTTAGTAAATAAGACTAGTCCTCCGTTACTGCAAGCTATTTATAAAATGTGGCCCAAACCTGTTTATTAGTGATCAGCAGTTTCTCATTATTTCCCTGTCTCTGTTGATACAAACATTGATTAACTGTAATTACAGCTTTGGCCAGTGTGGATTGATTAGAACATAAAGTAAAGAGAATTGTAAAAGAATGTCAAAAGGAAGGAACAAGTCCATACAACACTTGGAGAGTACACTGGTCCACTCAAAGTACAGGGCATATGCCTCTGGAGTTCGCAGAACAGAGAGAAGACAAATATATTACTCTAAGAAACAAAATGGATTGTTAAAAGAAAATGTTGGCCTCTCCAATAAATATATTTTCGGTTTATATTTTAAATCAAATAAACTTCTCATTAACTTTTTGACTATCAACTCCACTTTTATGAATAATTAGTAAATATAATCCTTTTTTAAAAAGCTTATTGATTCTGTTAAGTTTTTATTCTCTATTTTGAAAAGATTAGTAAATATTAGGATATTAATGCATATATTTTATAACTTTAAAAAATATAAATGAAATATGACTTTTAAAAACATATACACCTTATAGAAACGCTCTTGATTCCCTGGGCATAATTATTCAGAAATTACTTAAGGGGTGGTGCCACATGCTGGAATATTCCTAGGGAATGAGTTTCTGTGAGTTCCCTGGAAAGGATGTACCGGCATCCCAACATTCTTTGTGCTATATATTTTGTCAATAAATTTAAGTACTATTGGGTTCTAAGCTCTCTGGTAAACTCAGTGGGAGACCACTACAACTGAGATGCTTTATTTTTTCTAAAAAGGTCCCTTACCACCCAACATCCCCAAAAAAGACATACACATGAATTTACAATACGAGTATAGGATGTAGCCAAAGTACTCTGAAAGTTCAGAACGGGAAAAATTCATAGTTCCCTGGGAAAAATCCAAGAAAGAGTTTTGGAGAAAATGTCACTTGAGCCTGCCCTGGAAGAATGTTGACCATCTTTTTTTATGGAGAGCTATCGGAGTGGAAGAGATTTCAGGGAAGAGAAAGGAGCCCAATACTTAGGGGCAGGAAGGCAACAGGCATCAGGTTTGGAAAGGGTTTATATGAATGTTGGCCAGGGGCAGCAATCTACAACATTGTTTAAATCTTTCAGTTCTCCAAATGAAAGCTTAAATAAGCTCAATTTATCAGCTGAGTAAATATCAAGCTGTTCTGGTGGAAGTGAGGGTGGAACCCCAGAACTCTGTTGACTCCTCTCTGCAGAGCCTCCCCATCATTTGTTCACCTCCACTTTGTGGCCTCTCAGGAAAACCCAGCACACCAAGTAATTTCAGTATTTGGTGAGTGAGTATATGGTGAATAAACAGAATGAGTGGAAAAAGCCACATAAGAAAAGCATGAGATTACAATGGTTTGTAAATTGCCCTGAATATCAATACTGCTGACAATTACTCAGCAAAAAGCAGATGGAGTTACTAGGAATGATTGAGTTTTTGTTTTGTCTTAACATAGTAATGACCTAATTAGAGCTACATCTTGGAAAGATATGTTTAGTTGTTCTTCCAAGGGAATTAATCTCAAGAGAGTTTATAATGGAAGGTTATCATATCCTTGGTTTGGTTTGGAGATGAAGACATTAAGAAACCTATGACTGACTGGACATATGAACATGGTGGAGCTCTTGTTCGTTGACACCTTTGCTTCCATACATCCAAAAGAACAGTGTTGCTATTAACTTGGCAGAAGGAAAAGGACATGTATGAAGCAGAAAGAGTTCAGTGTTCTTTATGTTGAGTTTTTGGTACTAAATGAATATACAAAGAAAGTGAGTGTCCTTTTGAAGCTGTGAATGCCTGAATTCACTATCATAAAGAGAAGAGTAAAAAATTATGTGGTGGAAGACTTCATTAAGAGGATATATAACCAGTAATAAGAAACAAAAAGACGAGGAACAAAAAATCTTCATAATGAAAAATTAATTTGAAGTTCAATGGAATTAATTTGTTTTTTTTTAGGATTCGAATTAAGCTGTAAAATTTTCTCAGCAGTTGTTTAACTATAAAACAAAGCATGTCCAATAATAATAATTCATTTGTAAAAGACATTCCTAGAAAAGTTTACTCTCATCTTTTCTTTAAAAAGTACTCCTCTGGCTTTGCATTCAAATACACAGTCCTGCAGAAAAAGCTTTTGGCTCATCCTTTAACTTCCAACTTTTTGTCTAATGTGACCTTTGCAGGCCTGCTATGAGTGTAGACCTTAAATCAATTAAGTGCAATCCATCAAGTCAATTACAAAAGTCTAAAACATTACAACTCTTAAAGCCTTCTTTGTTTTCTTTATGGAAAAAAAGAGAAGACAGATTTTTCTCACTCACCAATTTTTGTTTAAAACGAAAGAAAAATCCTAGGTCTTAAATCCTACAGAAGGCACTGACTTCTCTACATGAGAAACAAATCTGTAAGATTTAAAAATTGCATCTGATAAGTAGTTTCTTTAGATCAATGAGTTAAAAAAATATTAACTTAGGTAACTACGTAATATAACAAAATAAGAATTAATCTGTATCTGAGATGAACTACTACTTGTTCCTGCTTTTGTTATTTGAAATTTCTTCTGTAACTATTTCTGTAAATGCTACAAATGACAATGGCTTTGATTAACTGCTTCCAAAATCTATCTTCCTCCCAGTTTTGCTCATTTTTAAAGATGGGGTATCATTTGATTTGACTTCAGTACATACTCTTGTTAATTTCAGTAATCTTATTTCCAGTTCATCTTTTCAGACATGTACAAATGTTTGCTTATTCTCATTTTCTGTTAGGTGATTTACAGAGACAATGGAAGAGGATCCCACCCAAGTAATTGTAGGTAACTTTTGTGAAACATCAATCATCCTAAAGTGTTGTAAGAAGAGAGCAGGTATACTTATTAAGGAGCTTAACGGTAGTGATTAGAGAATTCTGGAGACAGACAATCCTGGTTTTGAGGTATATTAATATTCATTAAATTATTTAACCTCTCTTAGCCTTCCTATCTCCCTCACAGTGTAATAGTGAGAAATGCATGGAATGAACTTAGCATAGAGTCCAGTATGGAAGAAGCACTGAAATAAATGACACCTATTCTTATTATTGCATTTCTGACTTTCAGGTTGTTCACAATCATACTTTTGCCAGAGCTATTTCATTTCTTCACAGATCATTGTATCAATTTTTTGTCATTGTTATTTCCTTAACCAAGTTCTGTCATGAATTTTGTTTTTTCCCATTAATCCACTATGGAGTTCATGTAGCAGATATTCTTTTCCCCATTTTAAAAATAAGTAAAATGAGACCATCAAAAATTAGGTTTTTGCCCGTGGTACCCAAATAAGAAGTGGCTGAGTTGAAACTAAAACTTTATTTCTCAATAGATACTTATTTTAATACATCATATAATCTAAAATAGGAACAATTAACTAGTCAAAACTATTGCTATGATTGTATGTTTTGTTTGTTAAGTAACAGGAATGTTGGGAAAAGCCTTAAAGAAGAATAGAACTAGTATTGATTGGAAGTTGACACTTTCACTTTATAGTTATGTGACACATTTCAACATTTTTTTTTTTTTTTTTGAGATGGAGTCTTGCTCTTTTGCCCAGGCTGGAGTGCAGTGGCATGATCACTGCAACCTCTGCCTCCCAGATTCAAGTGATGACCCTGCATCAGCCTCCCGAATAGCTGAGATTACCGGCACTTGCCACCACGCCAGGCTATTCTTTTATTTTTTATTTTCTGTATTTTTAGTAGAGATGGGGATTCACCATCTTGGCGAGAACGGTATCCAACTCCTGACCTTGTGATCCATCGGCCTCGGCCTCTCAAAGTGCTGGGATTATAGGCATGAGCCACCACACCCAGCCCACAAACATTTTAAATTTTTCTTCCAAATTATCACTTACTTCTTTTCTATCACTAAGAAAGAAATAATTTACCATTTTAGGAAAGAAGAGGCTGAATCAATGGAAGGTTATCGCAACTGCTCCAGACTCTTACAAAGCATTTAAAAAGTAGTAGAAGCTTTTACACTTCCTAGTCCTTTCTCTCCACACAGTGTTATCATTCACTCACTAAAAGCCAAGTTAAGGAAGAGAGGGCTAGAAAGAACAATTTGCATAGACCGTCTGGTGTTATTTTCTAAAACAGTGGATACTGTTTTTGTTTCTTTTTTTTTTTTTTTTTTTTTTTTTTTTGAGACCGAGTCTTGCACTGTCGCGCAGGCTATCGTGCAGTGGTGTGATCTCGGCTCACTGCAATCTCCGCCTCCTGTGTTCAAGCAATTCTTCTGCCTCAGCCTCCCAAGTAGCTGGGACCACAGGCATGCACCACCACACCCAGCTAATTTTTTTGTACTTTTAGTAGAGATGGGGTTTCACCATGTTGGCCAGGATGGCCAAAGTGCTAGGATTATAGGCATGGGTCACTGTGCCCTGTCTGGATACTGTTTTTGTTCCTTGCAGTTATTTAACTGGTGGATATATCATTTCTGTATGAAAAATGTGGGAAGATCCCACTGTATGAATTGGAGGACTTGAACAAAGTGAATATGACTACATGAATACTGATTTATTGCTCAACACGATGGTGTATTAATTGACGAGCCACCTGTCTAGCAAAAGTAGAACTCTGTTTTATATTTACCCTTTTTTAAAATAAACAAGAACATATAATTTTTTTAAAGGTAGAAACTTGTATCACACCTTTGCCTTAGAAAACAGACTTCTTTTGTTTCGTTCATTTTTAAAACATGTATTCGTAATTTTTCATTTTATCAATAATTTGAAAAAAGTGTCCATTATTCATAACTAATTCTTAATAAAAAACCTAGAATTCCACAAGAATCAGAGAGTTGGTAAATATATGTAAAACCTAGTCTGGGACAATTTTGTTTGATTTACAAGGAGCCTCTTGTCTTACATTTAAATTTATCCATGTGCCCTACAGTCATCTGTCAGTCTGGGAGAATTTCCAAATAATCAAAATGTCACAGAGTTAGTACTTTTAATTTTTATTTCATCTCCTGCAAGTATGAACTCTGATTGTAATTACAGCTTCATCTGCTCTTGAATGATTTTGTTTTATCAGACAAAACAACGCTTTAACGACCACAATGAAGGAGAAAAAGAAAACTGCTCAAGATAGGAAACAATAAGAATACCATGTCTGGGGAAGTGGCAAACCACCAGAAACCATAGATTATACCCAAGTTGCACAATGAAGCCATAATTAAGAGTCGAGTATTTAAGACCCACAACTTACCTCTGTACCCAAGTCACGTGTTGTTTTCTCTGGCCAAAATATTTAACTGGAAGTAAAGAAATTAGAGCAAAAAATGTCCTGGTGGAAAAATCAAATTAACCAGCAGAAGAAATATAATGAAATATGTTTGATCAACGGAGGTAACCATTATTTTAAAAGATAAGGGAATCTAAGGAATATCCCTCTCTCGCCTCATTCTGTCATGCTTCCTAAATACCAATTAGATAAAACATAAATGATCCAGGCCTTCCCCTACTTACATCCTTGGTCGGATGGCCTAGGGAAGATTGTTTCGAGTTGAATGATACTTTCATTCTACTTTAGCCAGAGTTTGGTGTTAGTGAAAAGCTTATATCATCCCTAGGATTTATTATGTACTTAACAGGCATAGTTACGTGATGCGGAACAAATTCTTTAACACTGATTATTTTAAATTGCTCCTCTATCAAAACTAGTAGCAACACCTGTTCTACTATGACATGGAGTTATTTTGATGTGGGAATGAGACGATATAATTTTTGATAAGTTTGAAGCATCATGAAAGTAAGTGGTATCAATTGCTAGCTATTCTTTAAATATTATCTGTCTTAGAAGTCAACTTTCTCTCAAGTTGACAGGCACGACAAGCAGAAGACACAAATTCTTTGAGGAAAAAAAGGAAAAAGAAATGAGCAGAGGTGAATGTGAATGAGCATTTTATTGAATAATGGAATTTTGGTAACACTGAAAATCCTAAAGGTTACGAACTTAAAATCTTTTTGTTTAGATGCAGCAGCCTGGAAAACTAAAGAAGAGTCACACACAATGTCCCCAGTGTCCTACAGCTGATGGGAAGCACAGTGTGGATTAGAACATCTCCAGAATCTAAGCCTAATGTTCTTTTCTTTATGCCGATATGTCATTTTGCCTTACTTTCTACTTCCCAAGAAATGAAAGAATTAGAAGATAAATCTTGTTAGTTGGGACTCTACATCCCACGGACTCCAAATCATAAGATTTCCAAGTAGGAAATACCCTATGAGTCCATCTAATTTGAAGAATTATGTCATACTTTTCCACTCCCCTTGGCAGATCATGATCACCTTTGATGATTAGGTCTAGAGAAAGCAAGGAATATTTTCATTTCTATTTGGATCAACATGAGAAATATCTAGAGGTAGACGATTCTTCTATATGCATGAATGTGATTAAAGTTTTACAGTCTAGAATGGTGTTAAACCTACTCAATACTTCTCATAACACTCATATTTAAACCCCAAGGCTTTGCCACAGGCAAAAAGCCCCAGCATGGTCTGCTTTGTGCCCCAAGTATCTCCCTGAGTCTATATTCTCACTCACTTGGCTCCAGGCACTCATCTCCCTACATGCTCTTCCTCAAGCACAGGGATGTTTTCCTAAATTGAGGTCTTTTGCTTGCTTCTGGTTCTGCCCAGAAAGTGTCTCTTTCGAACATGACTTCCTGCTTTTCATCATTTGAGGAGGTCTCTCCTCAAATGTCTCTTTGTTAGAAAAGGCACATTTGAACACCCTACTAAAAACAAAAACCCTCTTCTCCCGATGACTGCAACCCCTTACACTACTTTTCTTGACATTTATTTTATGTATTTGTTGGGTTTGTTGTTGCTTCTACTCTCGTGTGAACTCTTGAAAGCAGGACTTTTCTTTATACAATGTTTTATTATTCTCAGCACCTAAAACAGCGCCTGATACATGAAAGAAGGAAAAGACTTTCAAAGAAAGAAATCTTAATGCTGTTTAACAAAATAATTTAGTGCAACCTTAGATATTTTATGAAACAATTTAGGAGAAATTCTATCAGAATTATCTTTGTATATACTTAAAAAATAGCTTGATTTCCCTTAAGTGATAATTATTTCAATCATTTTAATTACTGCATAGTAATTCCCAACTATATTGGAATTCCTAATTATTAACATGGAATACATCAATGACTTTGTCTATGTGGAACATCTACCTTTAATGATTAATAGTCAATCAATTAAAATATTTTTAAATAACCAGATGTTTATAAACATGTAAGAAAAATTCTTCAAGTGTTGACAAAATTAATAACTTTCTAGCAAGCATCTTATCAGGCACATGTGATAAGCCTAAATATTTGTGATTTATAGATTTGAAACATTTCCTTTTGGTAGCTGGCAGAGATCCCAAAGTTAGTTGCTGCTGACAGTGGTGGTGATGAAGAATTGGCAATTGCAACATCAGTGTTCTATGATAAGAGAGGGAACAGGAGGAGAAAGAAAAGAAAGAAGAGAAAAACGCTACCAGATGCAAAATATATTTCTTAATTTAGAGAATGGCTAGGAAAAATAGGAGCATGAAAAATATGAAAATCCCAAACAACAACAAAAGAACTAAAACATATTCAAGAAACAGAAAATGGAATAGACCAATAAACAGATAAGAAACTGGATAGGCATGTGCAGAAAACAGAAACTGGACCCCTTCCTGACATCTTACACTAAAATTAACTCCAGATGGATTAAAGACTTAAACATAAGACCTAACACCATAAAAACCTAAGAAGAAAATCTAGGCAAAACCATTCAGGACGTAGGCGTAGGCAAGGACTTCATGCCAAAACATCAAAAGCATTGGCAACAAAAGCCAAAATAGACAAATGGGACCTAATCAAACTCCACAGCTTTTGCACAGCAAAAGAAACAGTCATTTGAGTGAATCGACAACCAATAGAATGAGAAAAAATTTTTGCAGTCTACCCATCTGACAAAGGGCTGATATCCAGAATCTACAAAGAACTAAAACAAATTTACAAGAAAAAAACAAACAAGCCCATTCAAAAGTGGGCAAAGGATATGAACAGACACTTTACAAAAGAAGACATACATGAGGCCAATAAACATATGAAAAAATGCTCATCATCACTGGTCATTAGAGAAATGCAAATCAAAGCCACATTGAGATACCATCTCACGCCAGTTAGAATGGCGTTCATTAAAAAATCTAGAGACAACACATGCTGGAGAGGATGTGGAGGAATAGGAACACTTTTACACTGTTGGTGGGAGTGTAAACTAGTTCAACCATTGTGGAAGACAGTGTGGCGATTCCTCAAGGACCTAGAAACAGAAATTCCATTTGACCCAGCAATCCCATTACTTACATATCCAAAGGATTATAAGTCGTTCTATTATAAGGACACAAGCACATGAATGTTCATTGCAGCACTGTTTACAATAGCAAAGACCTGGAACCAACCCAAATGCCCATCAATGATAGACTGGACAGGGAAAATGTGGCACATATACACCATGGAATATTATGCAGCCATCAAAAACGATGAGTTTGTGTCCTTTGTAGGGACATGGATGAACCTGGAAACCATCATTCTCAGCAAACTGACACAAGA
>PVKP010020394.1:0-40842 GCA_004027715.1 Plecturocebus donacophilus
GCTGCCCTAAAGAACATCAGTGGTAACTCATTCAGTTAACAGACACCTATTAAATGCTGACTACCTGCAAGGCACCAGGACTGGTGCAAAGTAGTCCAGAGGCAGTTAAGATGTTGGCATTGATGGCCTTATAAAGGCGTCTGTAATAGGACTCTGGGAGGCTGGAAGAGACTCTTTAGGGGGCTGTGAGATGCCTAGGGCAGATGTATTCCAGAAAGATTCTTCCCAGGGAGGGCTGCACAAACTTTCCAAACTGCTGGGGGCCCTAAGTGTCTGAGTCATTAAGAGTCCAGGGTCCCAGCTGGGGCTCTGAGAGAGCAGTCAGTGAGGGCAGCAGTTAGCAGCTGCTCTGTCTCTCAGAGCCCCCATGTCTGCATGTCTCAAACACTCCATGAGGACTCCTTATATAGGGGCCATCACCCATGGAGGAAGTTTGTCACTGTACCCTAACAGAGCCTTCAACTGGGGGCTCCACATTAATTCTGTTCTAGTTAAAGGCATATGCTTTGGAACCAGGTATTTGACCCAGGGTTCAAATCCTAACTTTGCTTCTTGTTGGTTATGGGACTATGGATAAATTACACAGACTCTCTTTCCTTTTCTTTTTTCCTTCTTTCTTTCTTTCTTTTTTTTTTTAACCAGGGGAAAGTGAGAACACAGTCCCCCACTACCACAAATCATGTAGTTGAGTTTCCCACATTTGGGGAAATCTCAGGGGTCAGCACATCCGGAGTGCAATGGATAAGCCTTGCCCTGGGAAAACCACCTTTGTGATCATGGTATCTCCCCTGCCAGGTAAGTATTACACAGACTAATTCAACTTCCTCAATTGTAGATTCAGGATGATAATTTTTTTTTTTGTGACGGAGTCTCACTCTGTTGCCCAGTGCAATGGCAGGATCTCGGCTCACTGCAACCTCCGCTTCCCGGGTCCAAGTGAGTCTGCTGCCTCAGCTTCGCAAGTAGCTGGCATTACAGACACACACCACCATGCCCAGCTAATTTTTTGCATTTTTAGTTGAGACAGGGTTTCAACATGTTAGTCAGGCTGGTCTCGAACTCCTGACCTCAGGTGATCCACTGGCCTCCCAAAGTGCTGGGATTATAGGTGTGAGCCACCGTGCCTGGCCATCAGGATGATAATTCTTACCTAATAGTGTTGTTTTAGTGGATTTTCATATCCAACTTTTGTCCATAATGAATTAAAATATAATGCAGTATAATAAACCACCTGAAATAGAGTGGCATAAAACAAACATCATTTTATTTTGTTTGCAGAACTATGAGTCAGTAACTCAGGCATGGCACAGCAAGGACACCCAGCTTGCCTGTTCTCTACCATGCCTATCAATCAGAGCCATCCATCCCCGTGTCCCAGGGAGATAGTGGTTGGCTTAGGAATGGGCCTGGGAATCAACTCAGGCCAAACAAGAGTGAGGGGGAGGAAGGTTAGTGGGGGTGTCTAGAAAAAGGGTGAGCTATGAATGAGAAAGCGTGGAACCTCAGGTGCACTGGCAGCCTCCCTGGCCCTAAGTAGAGTTCACTGAGGAGGAAGCTGACCGTGTGGGCCTCAACGTAGGGTAGCAGAGGAAACATGGGCATCTGAGGTCATCACAGACCATCCCACCCTGGACTTCACATTCTGAGAGTCAATAAACGCCCTTACTGTGTCGTTTTTGTTTTGTTTTGTTTTGTTTTTGAGACAGGGTCTTGCTGTGTTGCTCAGGCTGCTCTTGAACTCCTAAGATCAAGCTATCTTCCCACCTCGGGCCCCTGAGTAACTGAGACTACCAACACGTGCCCTGACACCTGACTCCTGGATTGTTGTTTTCACCTGCAGCTTAAAGCATGGTAACTAATATGATTGATTGTTCACTATGATAACATGTGGTAAGCACCCTATAAAGAGGAGCAGTATCATGGAGTCGCCTTTCTGCACAGAAGCCTCTGTTCCTTTTGCCATCACAGCACCAGATATACCAATATTCATGAACAAGGCAGGGCTGCTTGAGTATTTAACCTACTCTTTTCTAGGGAGGAAGTGTCCCCAGCCAGGAAAGGTACATCAGGAAGCCACCAACTCTGAGTGGGGGTGGAAAAAGGTGCCAATCCTCCACTGTGGACCGTTCACCCTGCCCTGTAGTTCCTGCCAGAGACTCTGGCTTAAAGCAGCATGGATGATCCACTTGCCATCCTGCTCTGCTCTGTTTGTGTTGTTTTCTTAAAAAAATCTCTAACTCCACACAGCAACTGTGCTTTCCCAAGAATTTTAGGGAACAGGGTCATCCTCGTTCACTCCTAGCATCTTAATCAGTCGTCTAAGATTTTAAGCAGAACTCTCCAACACTTAATGCCCTCACAACCCTAAAAGAGACACTGCTCAGGGACCTCCCCCAACCTCAGAGTCAGAGTTGTCACTGAATGCTCAAGTTAGGGATTTTCGGGAATGTGTCATGAATCACAGTCATTCTTCCAGAAGGGCTACTGAGAAATTCTGTCCTAGTAAAGAGGACAGATTTGGGGGTCAATACATCCACACCCCTTACTTGCCATGGGTCACAGGCCAGGCACCCAATGACTCCAAGCTTTAGTATTCTCAGGTATCATGCAGGGACCATCTACTGTGGGTAAAATCAACCAGATCTGGGTCTGAAGTGCCTAGCAAGATACCAGCTCAGGGTAAGACTCATTCAGCAGAGATTATCCTTCCTCCATCACCTGGAGGAACTTTGTAATATCTGGAGTAGATTCAGTTCCTGCTCAGCCACTGATGAGACCCCTATTCTGCCTTCTTTCCTCATCTGTAAGATGGGAAAATAACAGCGCCTACTCCATAGGATGGCATCTTAGGATTAAATTTGCATGTACATAATAGGATGATCTGTGGTGCCACCAGCAATAAACTCTGGGGACCATCCTTCCGGCTGAGCCGTAAATGCATACCTGGGATCCTCCTGACTTCCAGGCCCATGGTTCTTCTGGCTCCTCCTGCCAGGAGAATGGCCTGACCGGGATGGCCTTCAGTTACTTTCTTCTCTGCGGAAGAAGAGACTCAGAATGACAGCTGGTCAGTCGGATGGCAGTGTCCAAGGAATGAACCACCTAGGTACTCTGCGCATGGGACAGGACGTCCTGTGCCTGTTCAAACCCTGATATGTTGACAGGTCGTTTGAAGGGCTGAGCAGGACTGCCTGCAAGGTAAGTTTTGAGCTGGGCACCCTAATCTCACCTGACAGGGACTCACCACACGTATCCTCTGGGCCACGGTTCAGCCCTCATGGCATTGTGCAGATGGAGCCAGGCGGGGGAACTCGACTTTGGTGGATACACACCAAAGAAAGAGAAAGAGGAAGCAGGGCTGCTGGGCACTGAGCATCTCATTTGATAGCCATCTGTGCAAGAAGAGTTATCAGTTAATTTAAATTTCCCTTATATTCACAACTTTACAGGAAGAGTTAAAAATATGTGAAATGTCAACTATTTGGATAACCTTTTGCCACTCCCCAGTAATTATGATGTGCATGTTTCCATCTCAAAGCCAGAAGTGAGTTTCACATTCTGTCTTGGTTTCAGCTGCCTCCAGGCAACCCTTTCTACCAATCCACACACTCCACATGCATATCTGTGGGGTACTTGGCCCCTTTCCAGTTTTTGGCTGCTATGAATGGCACTGCAAGAAACACCCTTGGGCAAACCACTGTTTTTCCAAATCGTTTACATATCTCACTCACTAGAACATTGCTGTTTCCTTTTGTTAGAGTCCAGGAAGAAGGGACTGTATCTACCTGAACGGAAAGGGCTCATTAAGGGAGGACAGGCAGTAGCCGTTCTAGGGAGGTCGCTGTTGCTGGTGGGTGCCGCCGATCCTTGCCCCCTTCCCTGCCCCTGTGTCCGGGTCTGCTGGCTGGCTCTTGCCCCATATGGTCTGCCCCTCACCAATGGCTTTCATGAGGACGCTGTGGCTCCTGCAGCACCAACCGGCCAATTTCCTTCCAGTTTTGATTTCCACTGCCAGCAAGCCCAGTCCATCAGATTCCATAGTCCATGTTCCTCAACTGGCTATCTCCTTACTCTAAGTCAGATTTCACACAAGGCCTGGGCACAGGTAGGGCCTATGATGGAACAGGAGGGCTGTGTCATGAAGGGAACCAAGTTTAGCCACACGGGTTTGAACTGTGCGGGTCCACTTAGCCATGGTTTTTCATCCTCCTCTGCCACTCCTGAGGCAGCAAGAGCAACCCCTCCTCCTCCTCTTCCTCAAGGTGAAGATGAAGTTGAAGACCTTTATGATGATCCATGTTCACTTAATGAAGGGTAAATACATTTTCTCTTTCTTAAAAGTTTTATAATAACATTTTCTTTTTTCTAACTTAATTTTTTGTTTTTTGAGACCAAGTCTTGCTCTGTTGCCCAGGCTGGAGTGCAGTGGCGTGATCTTGGTTCACTGAAACCTCCGCCTTTCAGGTTCAAGCGATTCTTCTGTCTCAGCCTCCCGAGTAGGTGGGATTATAGGCATGCGCCACCACACCCTGCTAATTTTTGTATTTTTAGTAGAGACAGGGTTTCCGCATGTTGGCCAGGCTGGTCTCGAACTCCTGACCTCAGGTGATCCACCCGGCTCCCAAAGTGCTGGGATGACAGGTGTGAGCCTTTTTAATGTTATTCTTTTTCTCTCTAGCTTACTTTAGTGTTAGAGTACAGTATATGACACATGTAGCGAAATATGTGTCCATCAACTGCTTATGTGGTTGGTAAGTTTTCCGGTCAACAGTCAGCTACTCATAGTTAAGTTTGTGGGAAGTCAAAAGTTATATGGGAATTTTTGACTGCACAGGGGTCGATGCCCCTAGCCCCAGCATTGCTCAAGGGTCAACTGTAACTTTATCTTCAAATGGGATTTTAGAAACCACGCCCAAAATTTAGTGACTGAAAACCACCTCTATCTAATTTGTTCACAATTTTCTAGACCAGTGATTTAGAGTGGGCCTAGTTGCACAGTGCTTCTGCCGGCCTTCCCTGGGATCCTTCCTGCCCTGGGGCTGGTGCTGGGGCTGGGGCTGGGCCTACCGAGGGTGTGCAGCCAGGGGTCCTGAGCTGGGGCAGCTGCTGTGCTCCTTGGTGGGATTTCCTCCTACACTTGCAGGACGTTGTCTCAGGAGGTGGAGAACGCAAGTCCTGGTGCCCAAGGACTGCCCATGCTCCTGCTGCGTGGGGCTTGTAGGGTCATGTTGGCCAGTTTGGGAGCGGTGCTCAAGGGTGCAGACCCATGACTTAGTGTGCTTTGGGAGCTGTTGCCTTCACACTTTCCCACACACGTGCATGAAACTTCATACGAAACCTGGGACGTTCGAAAGAAGATACATACTGCTTTACACTAAACATACTACTTTAAAACAGGTCTCATTTCTGTGTGTGGCCACTGTGAATGCGTATCTTTTATTAAGCCTTATAATTATCTCATGACTAGCAAGATCATATATTTATCTACTTTTGGTAAAAGTTTTAACATATTCAATATAAACATTGAAAATGTACCACAAATTTTGTAATCCTTGTTTAGCTATTTTTTTTTTAATTTTTATATACCAGGTGCCTGTAAAAATAGGAGTGGGATGGGCTGGACTCCCAAACCTCTGGTCATAAGTCTGGTTATAGGGTCAGCCCATAGGTGAGCTGCTCTGAGGTGAGGGGAGCCAACTCCGATGTAGAGGTCAGTGCACAGGATGGTCACTGGAGGGTGTTCTTGGGAACACCTGTGGGAGGGAAAGAACGAAGTAAGAATTGAAGATGGTATTGAATGGTAACACTGTCACAGAATTCTCAGCCGACCCTGTGGGCAGCTCTGTGCTGGGATCACTCAAACTGGGGCAAAGAGGCGGGGTTCTCATGACCACCTCTCCTCTGTCAGCCACTGGAAGCAGCTGGCCCAGCAAGGGGCACCCGAGCATGGGCTTGTCTTGCAGAAGAACTCCAGTGGGCACAGGGCCACCCACCCTGGCAGCAGCTGGGAGAGTGAGCCCATTCATCAAGGAAGGGGGATTGGGCTGGGTAGCCTGGCATCTGCATGCCACCCTAGTCACATGTCCTTCCTTGTACCTTGCAGTAGGTGTGAGATCATGAAAGAGCCACCAACCACAGAGAAGCATGGCTGCCCAAGCAATAGGTCTGCGGGCACACAGCTTCCCCTGGAAGGAGCCCCGTCCAGGCAGGCTTGTCGAGGCTTGTCCAGTCCCATACTGGGAACGCCGGTGAGAACTAATCCGCAGACATCTGGGTGCCCCGCCTCTTTGACACATATATGGGGGTTTTCTGTGGCAGGCATTTCTCTGCAAGCTTAACTGCTTCACCCTGGATCCGCTGCAGTCTCATGGATGGGCAGCCTCCCCTAACAGCCTGATTTTAGAAGAGGCCGACCACATTCACAGCTCATTAACCACCCTCTTTCGGGTCTGGGACTTCCTGCCATGGATCTGGCAGCAGTGGCAAAAGCCTCAAGGCTCGCTCTCTAGCGGTGTTCCGCACCACCTACAAATGTGGTCTTCATTGACCCACCCAGAGTTTCTCCCTCACAGCATCTTAGCCAGCTCAGGCTCCCATAAGAACATGTCACTGACTGCAGGGTGCTCATGACCCCCACTCCCCTGTCAGTCAGCCTTTGGATGCAGCTGTCCCAGCAAGGGGCAGACAAACAATAGACAGAATATTTAAACAATAGACACTTATTTTCTGCCACTTCTGGAAGCCAGAGTCCAAGATCAGGGGGTAGGCAGGGCTGGTTTCTCCCAAGCCCGTGCTCCTGTGTTCTCACAGGATCTGCTCACTGAGCGTGCGTATCCCAATCTCATCTTATAAGGACAGTAATTAGATTGGATTAGCCAATTACCTTAATTACCACCGTAAAGACCCTATCTTCAAATACAGTCACATTGGGGTTTGAGCTTCAACATATGGATTTTGGGGTACACAGTTGAGTCCGTAGCATCCTCAGCTTACTGTTCCATGCATGTCCTGTTGCAGTGGTGGCTTCCAACCCAGGCCACAGCTCACCTTTTGCTTTTTTTAGCTGATTTTCAGAACTTCCTAGGCTTGAAGAGGAAGACATGATCATGAAGTAATGGGATTATTTACTTCCACTTAAACCAAAACCTGTGGTCTCGTATGTACTGGCCTTCAGTAGTCACCTTGATCAAAAGATCCTTGAAGCGTCTTCCCGGGAGAAGCCTCAGACAGAGTTCTTCAGCCATATCAGAAGCCAGCCTCTTCCCTCTGCGGAAACAAGACTTGCATTCTGTCCAGCTGCATCCTCTGTCACTCCTCCTCTTCCTCCCTGTTCCTCTAGGTTCTACCACTTCTCTGCCCCCCGGGCCCCGCTGCTCCATCCCAGCATTTTCACTGCCCAGGAACCAAGGCTGAGGAACTCTAGGCAGGGAGCCAGGGCTGACCTGGAACCTCCAGGAGGGACACGTGCAGGACCAGACCAGACCACGAACTGAGGGGGGCCTTACAAGAGAACTTTCAGGAAGCAGGTGCCTGACAGGCCCCCAGGATCTGGGTGCTGTCAGTGCTCCAGGGAATGCCATGAATGCAGAGTGCTGAAGACAAATGGTCAGGGCATGTGCTGGGGAGGAAGGGAGAGACTCTGAGAACGAGTCCTCCTTGTCGAACCTTGTAACTGTTCCCAAGTCATGCCACCTTCCTTTCCACTGATGCGCCAATGACTGCAAGTCTGCCTACTCCCTGAGCTCCAGACTTTCGTTGGCAACCACTTCCCAGACATTTTCTCCCATGTACCCTGCACACACTTCAAGCATGCAATGTCCAGCATGGAGCTTGTCATCGCAGGCTTCTTTCTTCTTGCAGTCAGTGGTGGCACAACTGCCACCCACACACCTGGGCAGGAGGCAGAATAACCCCTGCCCCAGGCCATGCGGAGTATAGCTGTTCCTCAAAGTTGTCCTCAGCCCAGCAGTGTCCACACCTCCTGCAAACTTAGTAGAAATGTGGATTCCGGGGCCCCACCCAGACCTGCAAAATCAGATCCGCGGGAGTCGCTCCAGGGATCTGTGTCCTAACCAGTTCCGCCACGCTGGCCTTTGACAACAACTGGTGTAGAAAGACCAAGACCCCGGAGTCATCCCAAACATAGCTGGGTTGTTTAATGTCCATCTTCCCTATCTGACAGGGCTCTGGGAGCCCAGATCCAATCCCATTCTCCTTTTACACCGGCATTGACACACCTGTCTGGCTTTAAGGAGGGGCTCAAATGCTTCAAACTCAACTGCTATCATGATATTGGTTCAAACAATTACCTTAGTGCCAGAGATGTCCTGATGTGTGAAAAATCTGACCACTTCCCCAGGCCTGTGACTTTGTTGGGCTCTGTGGTTGCTTGTGAGGACAGGAGACAACAGTTGACACACATCTGTGCCTTTCCAGGAGAGCATCTCCCTGCGGCATTGCTATCTCCTCAATGCTCCAGGTGGATTTCCTGGTCCAGATTCCATCGATTAATACTGCATTTGATATTTACATAAACCACGTTTTTACTCCTAGGCAAATAGTAGGTGTGCCGTTGCAGTTTGTCCCGGTCCTTGAGGAAATGGGTTTGTGTGGCAGCAGCCATGGATGGCAGTTATGACTCTGGTCCCTCATTCTGGACCTCAGGAAAGTCCCTGGCAGCCTTCCCCACACTGAGCTCTGCAGAAATAGCACAGGCATAGTTGCACCCAGAAAATGGCTTAGTGGAAATAGGCATGCCTTCCCTGTAATAGGGTATATGTGATATCTCAAAACATTCTTATTTCAAAGTTGAAATAATTCATTTAATGACCAAACTTACTGCATTCCACTCTGTTATGAATGATAGCATGAGACCGCCACAGCAAATTAGGCCATTGGTAGTCACCAGAGCCAAGGTAGCCAATTCAGAGGCCAGTGAATCACCAGTGAGATGGCCGAGATTGAAACAATGCCCCAATCGCTCTGATTCTTGTGTTAGAGCATCTATTTGGGAAATAGGGTGAGACTGACCTAGTTTACAGTGAGGGTATCTGACAATGCAATGCTATGAGATCACATGTGAATAAGCAGTGGAAACCCCAATCATAGAAGAAAATGGAGATTTGCTAAGGTACCGCAAGGAAGAGTCTACAAGGAGAGGGAGAGAGAGAGAGAGAATTGGTTGATGAAGCTCATTTGCTTTCTGTAACTTCTGAGATTTAGTCTACACATTTCCTCCTTTACCCAAGATAAATTTGAGTGAGCTTCTGTTTTTTGAAACTAAAAGAAACTGTTCTTTAAAGGATGCTGGACTGCCCCAGGATCTGGTATTTAAGCCTAATAATCACCAGAACTTTTGGAGTAGCAAGTATTTTACTGTCATTTGTAGTAGAGGCAACACCAGGATATGAAGGTGGTCTTGGACGTAGCATACAGACTTTTGGGGTTCAATTCATTCTTATTTCCAGCTGGTCAATCTCAGGCAAATTATCTAACTTCTCTGAACCAATGGTTCTCTGGTGCCTTGAACAGAGCAGTGCCCAGTAAACATTAGCTATCCAAAACTCTCACTCTTCCCTCTATCTTATAGTATTCCCAGAATGATTCACAGCATTCCTGAAATCCGATCAATTTTAACTTGATACTTTTTGAGTTAACTGGATTCAATGAGACGGTGTAACAAAATAGCAGGTTAGTTGCTTACGGCATGCAGAGTCTGGTATGAAGAGAGTGATTTATTCTGAAACTAACTTAGGGGAAGAGGCACAGGCATCCTCCCTTTAAATGTGCCACTTCAGTTTTGGAGCAGAAAGTGGCCTTTTTTTTTTTCAAGTTGAGTCTCGCTCTGTAGCCCAGGCTGGAGTGCAGTGGCGCGATCTCGGCTCACTGCAACCTCTGTCTCCGGGGTCCTGGTTCAAGGAATTCTCCTACCTCAGCCTCCCAAGTAGCTGGGATTACAGGCACGAGCCACTATGCTCAGCTAATTTTTGTATTTTTTAGTAGAGATGGAGTTTCACCATGTTGGCCAGTCTGGTCTTGAACTCCTGACCTTGTGATCTGCCCACCTAGGCCTCCCAAAGTGCTGGGAGTACAGGTGTGAGCCACCGTGCCAATTTAAAAGGCAGAGGAGGAAGTGAGCAAGGGCAGAGAGCCTGTATACTAGCTCTAGTGCCACCAGTAACCACTGTCACGTTGGAGAGCAGGCTCTCATCCCTCAGGGCAACCTCCTGTACGGTGAGAGCTCCCTAGTGGGCATACTTTGGTTTGTAAATCAACTGTTAACTCTCTCGGAGTTCCACCTTGAAGCCTATAGTTCCACCTTGAAGAAATTAGATGAACTTGTCCTTTGGGGAGAGTCTGGTGAAGGGGAGGTAAAAGGCTGTGTATTTCCATTTTGGAAAGGTTAGGAAGTGGGGAACAAGAATTAAGAAAAGAAGAAAAAAATAATTAAACAATCTCTTAGAAAAACGGGGGTACTCCGTTACAATAAAATGCATGAAAGGGCTTTGTAAACTCTTAATCACTTCCTAGATCAGTTGTTTCAAAGTGAGATTTTCCAACCAGCAGGATCAGGATTACTTGGGAACTCCTTGGAAAAGCAATTTCTCAGTGCGAGACCCAGACCCAGACTACTGAATCAGAAACTCAGGCAGGCCATTTACCTGGGGCAGTAGTTGTAAGCAGATTTTTGATCCCTACCCTAAACTGTGGAACTGTCCCTACTTGCTCTACCCCTCCAGAGGCAAGGGAATCATAGCCAGGGGCCTGAGAAGACAACGGAAATGAAAATCCAGCCCCAAAGGACCAATTTCCAGCAAGTTTACCAGACCCAGGTTGCCTGTCCATGCATCGTGTAGCATGCAGCCACTGGAACACCAAGGCCAGGACCCTGTCCACATTCCAAGAAACTCCCAGCCTTGGCCAGGAACCAAGATGACATCAGGTCCTGAGGCTATACCCTTAGGTGACCAAAGGCCACTTGTTCATCCCCCAGAATGAGAAAGGAAGCAGCAACTTCCTGGAGCACAGCATTTCCTCCTGTCTTAAGCTACAAAAAGAAATAGGCAGTCTTACATATCAACTGTAGCCTTGCAGTATTCACAAAGCCAGTGAGGTGACCTCAGCATCCTGCACAGAGAAGCTGCTGCTGTTTCTGGGCTCAGGAGCTGCAGGGAGCTTCTGCTGTGCTCCCTCCAGGTGTAGGAAGGCCCTGCTCTGGCCATAGCCAAGAAATCCTCTCTTCTTCATGGTTACCACTACTTGTACTCCACCCTCCCTAATCCACAGCAGTTTCAAACTAAAGTAACTCACACTTAAGAACGATAAAGAGCATGGTTATTCTTATTATCAGCCACTTTGGGGAAACAAGGATGTAGTTGATTGAATTCTCATTTTATTTATTATTTTTATATCTGAAAGGTGTAACATTGGTAGAGATTTCCGTTGCTTTAAAAAACTGGAGCAAAACAGACTCTTTGTTTCTTTTTTTTTGGACACAGAGTTTTACTCTGTCACCCAGCCTGGAGTGCAATGGGGCTATCTCAGCTCACTGCAACCTCCACCTTCTGAGTTCAAGCCATTCTCCTGCCTCAGCCTCTGGAGTAGCTGGGATTACAGGCGCCCACCAACATGCCCATCTGATTTTTGTATTTTTAGTAGAGAAGGGGTTTCACCATGTTGGTCAGGCTGGTCTTGAACTACTGACCTCATGTGATCTACTTGCCTCGGACTCCCAAAGTGCTGGGATTACAGTTGTGATCCACAAAGCCCAGCCCCCAGCCTCTTTTTTAATAGCAATTAACATATTAATCTGGATGCTTTATCATTTTCATTTTAAAACTGCCCATTATCTCAAGCTGAAATAAAGTGAAAAATTTCTTGCATATGCAATTATAATGAGAAATGAGAAATGTCCAGTTTCTATTTTCTTGATTACTACAAAACATATTAATGCAGTGTTTTTAGTTTTAAAAAGTACCTGCTTTTTAAAACGAATAAGCAGGCATTTTTTAAAACCAGTATCTTTCTGGTACTGTGAAAGGAAAATAAATCTTGGGACCTCAAACTCACTCCGCAAAACAGAAGAGTCCAGCTGGAACTGGGTCATGCATACCTGTCTCCCATTTCGGTTCCTGAATAAGATGGCTACAAAGAGGAAAGGCTACACCCCTCCCTCACATTTTGAAACGAGGAAATTCCCTGTGGGCCCCAAGAGCTTTACCCTAAAGCGTATCTGTTAGAGTTCACCATGGCAACGTAAATTGATAGTTTATCTTCACAGGTGCAGGGACATAGGACAGAACTAAAAGTCATCCCTCTGCCCACCTGAGGCAAATGCATATCTGATTGCATCCTCTGCCCTATTGTCTCCATTATCTTATGTAAAAATGCAGATTCACTGAGCCAGACAAAGGCATGAATGACTACTTTCCCCAGGGCCTTCTCACATGAGAATCGTGCATTTCTCGATATTCCACCCTTTCCTATTTAAATATTGAAGCTCTCAAAGTCATCTTCAGAGAAAGACATAGACATGTCTTCTAGGCACATCCTTAACTTCAACAAATAAACCTCCTAAAATGATTGAGACTTTCTTGGTCATTTTCCTTGATTCACAGTACCTATGAGTCATGTGGGAAACTTGTTAAAATGAAAATTCTGATTCAGTAGATTTGGGGTAGGGCCTGAGATGGAAATGTTTTAAATGCTTCATGGACCATACATTAAGTATGATAGGGTTTGGCTGTGTCCCCACCGAAATCACATCTTGAAATGTAGGTCCTATAATTCCCATGTGTCATGAAGGAACCCAGTGGGAGGCAATTGAATCATAGGGGTAGGTCTTTCCCATGCTGTTCTCGTGATAGTGAATAAGTCTTACAGGATCTGATGGTTTTATAAAGGGAAGTTTCCCTACACAAGCCCTCTCGCCTGCCACCATGTAAGACATCCCTTGCTCTTCCACCATGATTGTGAGACCTCTCCAGCCATGTGGAACAGTGAGTCTTGGGTATGTCTATATTAGCAGCATGAGAACAGACTAATACAGAGTAACAATGTCAAAAAATTTTTATAAAAATTTCTTAAAATCCTAAAATTCATATGGAACTACAAAAAACCCCAAATACCAAGGCAATCATGAGCAAAAAGAACAAAGCCGAAGGTATCATACTATCTGATTTCAAACTATACTACAAAGCTATAGTAATTAACACTGTATGGTAATGGCAAAAAATAGATACATTGACCAATGAAACAGAATAGCAAGTCCAGAAATGAATTCATGCATATGAATAGTCAATAGACTTTTGAAAAAGTTTCCACAAAAATATGCCATAGGAAAACGACAACCTCTTTAATAAGTGGGGATGTGAACACTGGAATTCCATGTGCAGAAGAATTCATTCATTCTACGAAAACTGGAATTCCACATGCTGAATAATTCTCATTTTATTCATGATTTTTATATTTTTATATCTGAAAGGTATAACATTGAGAGATTTCTGTTGCTTTAAGAAATTGGAGCAAAACGGACTTTTTTTTTGAGACAGAGTCTCAAATTCTTCTTCTGCATGTGGAATTCCAGTTTTCACAGAATCTCACCCCATATACAAAAGTCAGCTCAAAATGGACTAAAGACTTAAGCATAAGACCAGAGAGTGAAGCTACTAGGAGGCATAAGGGAAAAACTGTACAACATTGGTCTTGGAAATGAGTGTTTGCAGTTAACCTCCAAAGTATGGGCAGCATAAGCATAAATAAACAAACAGGTTTAGATCAAACTAAAAAGCTTCTACAGAGCAAAGGAAACAAGTGACAGTGTACAGAGACAACCTACTGATTGGGAGAAAATATTTGCAAGCCATACACCTGATAAGGGGTTAATATCCAATATACATTTGGAGCTCAAGCAACAGCAAAACACATTTTTTTTTAAATGAGCAAGGGACATAAATAGACATTTCTCAAAAGAAGACATACAAATGGCCAATAGATAATGAAAAAAAGCTCAACATGGCCAACCACTAGGAAAATGCAAATTAAAATCACAATGAGACATTATCTCACACCTGTCAGAATGTCAAAAAAGTGAAAGATAATAAGTGTTGGAAAGGATATGGAGAAAGCGACCCCTCATACACTGTTAGTGGGAATGTAAATTAGTACAGCCATTATGGGAAACTGTATGGAGGTCCCTCAAAGAACTGAGATTGAATTACCATATGATTTGGCAATCTCACTCTGGGTATTTACCTAAAAGATCTGAAGTCAGTTTGTGGAACAGATGTCTGCACCCCCATGTTTGCTGCACACTGTTTACAATAGCCAAGTTATTAAATCAATCTAAGTGTCCATTAACAGATAAATAAAGAAAATGTGGCACATATACACACAGTGGAATACTATTTAGCCTTAAAAAAGAGGGAAATTCTGTCATTTTTGACAACACGGGTGGAACTGGAGAACATTGTACTAAATGAAATAAGCCAGCCCCAGAAAGGCAAATGCCACATGTTCTCAATTATATGTGGACTCTAAAGTAATCGAACTTAAAGAAGCAGAGACTAGAATGGGGGTTATGGGGCCTGGGGGTGGAGAGAATGGGAGAAGATGGTGATCAACGGGTGCAAAATCTCAGATAAACAGGAAGAATATGGCCTTTTTTCTTTTTCGAGTTCTATTGCAGAGCCTGGTGAATATAGTTAATAATAGAGTTTTGTACATTTCCAAATTACTGAAAGTAAATTTCATATATTCTTAGCATAAGAAATGTTTAGTATTTGAAGTGATGGATATGTTAACTACCTTTTTTTTTTTTTTTGAGACGGAGTCTTGCTCTGTCCCCCAGGCTGGAGTGCAGTGGCATAATCTCGGCTCACTGCAACCTCTGTCTCCTGTGTTCAAGTGATTCTCCTGCCTCAGCCTCCTGAATAGCTGGGATAACAGGCACCTGCCACCACACCTGGCTAATTTTTTTGTATTTTTGGCAGAAACAGGGTTTCACCACATTGGCCAGACTTATCTCAAACTCCTGACCTCAGGTGATCTGCCCACCCTGGCCTCCCAAAGTGCTGGGTATCACAGGAGTGAGCCACCATGCCCGGCTACTAGCTTGATTTAATTCTTCCACATTGTAGTCCTACATTATAACATCACTCTTTACCCCATAATTATATGCAATTACAAATTGTCAATTCATAATTTTAAAAAAGAAAAAAGCTGAGGTGCAGAGGAATTTCTTGACTTTCCCGAAGTCTCTCCACATTGCACAGGAAACCATGATTTCAGATGTTTCCTCAATATCTGAAAGCCCAGCGTCTTTGCACAGCATGGAGACATGTGATATGATGTGGTATATACTCTTCCCACAGACGATCCAGACCTTACCCCATGGATGTTCGTTCTCCCTATCGGCCTCTGTGCTGTTGTCATACCTTTTACTCCATGTTGTAGACCTCATGAAACATTTTCATTTGTTTTGGTTTGAATAGTCAATTTTGTTTTAAATTTTTTTTTAATCATAAAATAGTTATTTTATATTTGCCCACCTGTCATCCCTGATGCTCTTCATTCCTTTGTATAAATACAGATCTCCAACTTTACTGTGATTCTGCTGGTGATGAATGGTTTGGAAGCTTTTTAGTACCTGAAAAGGTTTTTATTTGTTTTTATTTCTGAAAAAAAAATATTTTCATTAGACATGGAATTCTATGAAGTTTTTTTTTTTTTTTAAAGATGTTGCTTCAGTGTTTCTGACTTGCATAATTCTGACAAGAAGTCTGCTGTTGCTCTAGGGGTGTTGTCTAGCTTTTAAATTGTTTCACATGGGAGGGTAAATCTGGTTTCTGTTATTCTATCTTGGCCAGAAGCTGCAATCCTTTCCACAATTTTGAGTCCTTATTAGTAGTGGCCTTTATCATGACCTCAGGCCTCTGTCAATACAATGATATTTTCAGCATTTGCATATTATGTTATTCGGGTACCCAGGAACTTTTGAGTCACTTGTATGCACTACATAGACCATAGGTAGTCAAGAAAATGCCATGAGCTCAGATGTCTATACACCTTCTGCTGTTGTCTTTGTGATGGCCACATGTCAGGTGTTCTCCAAAGATTTCCTGCCTTCTCTGGCAGTCTTCCTTACTGGTCCATTCACTCAAGCACAACAGTAGCACCAAAGGTGGAGGATTATGTAGGGTGGAGGATTCAGTCTCCATCATACTCTTCTCCCAGCCACAATGCTGACATCTGGACTGAATTATGAGGCAGATAATTCATATCTTGAATGTGTGAGGCTTAGAGAAGGTGATGGGTACCAAAGCACTTAGAAGTCATACAATTCATTGAAATAGAATATAATATTTTGTACTTACATTTTATTTGGGTGTGTCTAACGGCCTTAGGTTGTACTTTAGAACATACAATGAAACTCTTTCTTGGAGTTAGGGGGAGCTAGAGATGCCTAGAATTTCTGCTCATGGACGCTTATCTAGTTCAGGAATTGACACGTCCCTTATATGATTATACCCCTACATCTTACACCCTTTAAACATCCCTTATTCTACCCAATGCAGTAAACCATCTCAAATAACCTCTGTTTTAGACCTTGGCCAGGGAAGTAAAAAATAAAACTGAGGTACAAATCCAGGGCCAAAAGCTGTGGCCCTTGGAGAAGAATATCCTCCCCAGGTGTGTACTGTTTGACTTACACTTTGCTTAACAAATGCCAACACAGTCTTTAGGCAAAGCTGTGTTCTTTAACGATGGTCAGCTGCTCCCTTATCCTTTACACGTCGATCTACCTGATCTACCTGACTTCTGAAGACATCTGACCCTGACTACTTAAGCAGAAGCTAGCTCTTTTGCTGAGGGAGAGGGAGTCTGTTTGTTCTGTTCTTAGGCAGGAGAGGAGTTTCTCCAAGGGCCGTTGTTTTCATGTTGTCAGTAGTTTGGAGTGTGCTGCCTTCTCTCAGGCAATAGGTATAGCCCTTAAGCACCCTCTCTGATTGGAATGCTCATCTTCCGAAGCTTACTTGCACATTACTGTCCCACTCTGCCACTCTGGATTAGGATTCCGCCCCCGAGCCCACCATGCTCCCGGTGTTCTTTTAAGCATCTCTCCTTGCTTTTGGTCTTACATATGTTTTGCATCCTTACTTGATTTTTCACAGGTGAGAGAAATGAAGTCTTACACCTGATGTGTTTCTGTTCTCATAATATCTCCTATGGTAGTTACTTTATGGATTTTGATGCAGTTGTCAAGTGTGTACATATTTATCACAGGTTTTAGTGTGTGTTGTACCCTGTATTGCTGAAACACGACTTTCTTGGTCTCATTTAATATTTCTTTGCAACTTTTCCGTATGTTTGAAAACTTTCATTATAGAAATAATTGTTGAAACTAGTTGAAGGTTATTCAGATATTCATTGTTCTATTCTTTCAATTTCTCCATAGGCTTGAAAATTTTCTAATCAAAAAGCTGGGATGTGGGAGGGTAACAATGTCAAAGCTGCTCAGAGTACATGTTCAACAGATGTGAATCCTTGTGGTTTGGGGATGTGTGGAAAGTGCACAGCTGCAGTCTCAAAAGACCTGCATTCGAATCCTGGGTCTACTACTCACATAGGTGCCTCAATTCCCTGAGCCCCTGAAAATAGAAGCAGGCAAACCAGCGGGATTGTTGCAGTCCCTGAAGCAGCATATGTGAAATTGGTAGGTAGATGTGACTACTAATTGGCTCAGTAAAAGTGACTTTTGAATCTTATCAGGGACAATGCTATAATGAAGCTGCAATCAGCTTTTAGACTCAAAAGGCCTGAATTCAAATCCCAGCTCTTACCACATGCTCTGTCAGATAAATCATCTGATTTCTCAAATCTGGTTCTTCATCTTCCAAATAATATGCCTTGGAGAATAGTTATGAGGATTAGATGTAATAAAGTGCATGAAGTGGCTGCCTGAGAGTAGGTATTTAATAAATAAAAGTCATCACTGTTGGCAAGATGTCACTGTATGTACCTATCAAACACTTAATATAGCACTTACTAGGTGCCAGGCACTGCTCTATATACTTTTAACTATTAACTAAATTCAATGCATGATCTTATAATGATCCCAATTTTACTCATGAGGAAATAAGCATAAAGAGACAGGAACTTTGCCCAAAATCAAACAGCTGGTAAGTGTGAGACTGGATCCACATATAGGCAGTCTGGCTCTAGAATCTTTGCTTTTATTTGCCATTCTCCCTCAACAGCAACATTAGAAAAGAAACATCCTCATATCTAGGGAATTTCTTACCATGTTGAATGATTGATTAGTTGGTTGAGATCATTTTGATATAATCTAAATGTGTATTTTAGATTGTCCAGAAAATTTCATCAGTAACCCTAGCTTCTCTAGCAATTCTGGCAAACAAACAAATAAACAAAATTAAATAAACCTGGCTTCAAACAAAATGAAACACAGAAACACACAAAACAACAAAGCCTTGTGATGGACAAAAATGTGGGTGTAGGACAGCTGAAAAGTATTCTTCCTGAAATTATCATTAGATGGAAAATCTCAGGTGGTCAGGTGCAGAGCCACTGGCTATTAAAGCCGATATTTATCTGCAGATTCATCTGCCAACACATTAGAATGGGCCTCTTTGGAGCAGGAGAAGACACAGTGAATGTGCCATGGGGAGAGTCATGCCAAGGAATCGTCTCTGTGAATCAGCTTCTTTGGGCTTCAGTAACCTCCTGGTAAGGTCCAAAAATCACGTGGAAAGCGGGAACCCCCAAGCATGTGCTCCCTGAAGGAGAAGGAAAGAGACAGCATACTGCCAGCCTGTTATGTACACGCTGACAAACTGTAGTACGTGCTCCACGTGGAGAATGTGGAGGAGAGGGGACTTCCTGGAACATCATCATAAGGAAAGGTCCTTTCCAGCTGTAGAAGCTGAGTCATCTGGGGACACAACCATCATCTCACTTCCAGCCAGATGAGAACAACTCTCTTTGGTTGCTCACAGGGCACACTGTAGCTTTAGACAGTGACAGACTATTTGAGCAGCAAACACCAAAAAAGTATTTTGAGCTTATGGAAAGTTAGTATGAGATCATGCACGGCTAAAATATAAAAGGACAGCTCAGATAATGCCTGCGATGACAGGCACACAAATGGCCGGTGTCATATATCGCCTTTATTTGCAGACAGGCTTTTCCTTCAGCCTGATCAGGCTGGTGTCTGATGTTAGCACTTGGGATCAGCTTTAGAAAAAGCTGGACTGGGGAGGAGATTCATTGGTCATAACTATTGAAAAGAAGACAAAAAGATTCAGTCTGTAATTTTCCCACCCACATTGTTATTTGGATAAAAGTCTGCTGTCATAACCAGACTGAATTCACTAAAAATAACGTACATCTGAGAATATTTCCACAGGTTTGACCACTGGTTCCCTGTGAAAAAGAGTAGAGAATACAGCCCAGTATCAGAAAGTTTAGGGTTTAGCTGAAATTTATTGCAGGAGATTTATTGACTCATGAGATAAATATTGACCAAGTCAAAGTCAAGGTTATTACTTATCTTCAAGAATAATAAATCTTGGTATTCTCAGTGACACAAAGTCAATATGTACTTAGCTACATAAATTCTAAACGAAGAGTTTCATTGAAACATCTGTAAATCTATCCATCATGATCACGAGAGTAGATTTTTAAAATTTGCTATTAAAGGGAAATGGGTATCAAGACCTGATGGGAACATCTACTGTTCACCCCTGTGAAACTAACTAGGTGGCCCCAATTTTCACTGTGATGGAATCCCTGATTAGTTCATTAAAGCTAGTCTAATGATTGTCAGTTGGTCCTTATTGTCACTGATTCCAAGTAGAAGAGTAAAAATTTTCTCATCCCAAGTAAGAAACAGAATGAGCCCATGTATTCTTGACGACCACTAAATTTCAAGATAAAATATACTTAACTTTTTTTATATGTGCAATAGATGAATTCTAGCAAGGCTGAAGGAGAACATGAAAGAGAAAGGAAATGGAGTATTGGTGGCACGTGTAAGAGATCTGCTTCTAGGACTTGGTTCTCCACCTTTTCTGTTTCAAGCCATCCAGAGGCACTCAGCAGGCCTTTACTAGAGCATGCCTGAGTGGGACAGTAAGGAGGAGAGTAACTGCTGGCTAACTAGACTATGCACTCAACCCTCTGTAAAAATTGGAGGAGATGCAGAAGAATGGACAACCATGGTATCTGCCCTCAGGAAACTCTTCCAGGGAGCTTTGTGTATGTCAGGGCCAGTATTTGCAATTTCCTGCCTTCATCTGGGCTCTGTAATTTTTGGTCCTCAGGAGTGTAGGTGGATGCATCCGTGTGGGCTGTGTGTGACTGCATTGTGCCTGGCAGCCTTTATAGAACCTCAGCTGTGCCACGAGAGCCAAGCTCCCGACAAGGGTCGCTGCCATCTCTGACCTGTGATTCGACCCTGACCATCACCCCCTTCACAGCTTCTTCCAGTCCATTCTTTAGCATGACAGCCACAGCACCTGTTATGGTTTAAGATGACGCCATTCTGTAAAGCCCTCTGGTGGCTTCCCATCTGTGTTAGTTTCTTAGGGCCACTATGACGAGGTGCCACAAACTGAGAAGCTCAAAAAAGTAGAACTTTATTCTCTCATGGTTTCAGAGGCTGGAAGTCCAAAATCACGGCATCAGCAGGGCCATGCTCCCTCCAGAGGTCCCTGGGGAGAATCACCCTGTCCTTCCCTCTGCTGTGCTCCTTGGCCTGTAGCTGCGTCACTCAATCTCTGTCTCTGTCATCTTGTGACCTTCTTCCTGTGTGTACCTGGTGTGTCCTGTCTCTTTTTTTTCCCCCTCGAGATGGAGTATTGCTCTGTCACCCAGGCATGAGTCCAGTGGCATGATCTCGGCTTACTGCAACCTCCAACTCCTGGGTTCAAGTGATTCTACTGCCTCAGCCTCCTGAACAGCTGGGACTACAGGCATGTGCCACCACACCCAGCTAATTTTTGTATTTTTAGTAGAGATGGGGGTTTCACCATATTGGCCAGGCTGGTCTCGAACTCCTGACTTCAGGTGATCGACCCGCCTCAGCCTCCCAAACCTCCCTCTTCTTATAAGGATGCCTGTAATTTGATTTAGGGTCCCTCTGGTTCCAGTATGACCTCATTTTATCTTGATTACATTCACAAGGTCACATTCACAGGCACCAGAGGTTACAGCTTGAGCATATATCTCAGGGAGACACAGTTCAACCCAGCACACCATCTTACTCACAATGAAAGCTGACCTCTCCATTCTTGCCTCCAAGGCCTCACTCCTATGGCTTCTCCCTCTTTCCCCAGCACGCTCTCAGGCACCCTCCCCATTGATACTGTTCCATGCGTACTTCCTGTTTCTTGAGTATACCTTACTCTTTCTCCCCTCGAGCCTTTCTCTTGCCTCCTCCCTCATCTGTAATGATCCTACTCTGGCCTCCAAGCAGATGACATCTTCCCCTTCAGGGCTCTGCCCAGTGAGCCTCCCTGGGCCACTCGGCCTATGTGCACCTGCCACCTTGTCTTTGTCCTATCACTCTGCTTGCTTGCTTCTTGGACTCACTGTTGCCTGAAATGATGTTTTAAAATTTGTTTTCTTATTTATTCCCTCTCTCCTCCTAGAGAGATTTATTCTTACCCTCTCTAGAGTGTAAGTTTCAGAAGAGCAGGGACCTTGCCTGTCTCAGTTTTGCTTTCTGAGCAATTGCTAGAACAGAGCAGACCCCTACCCAATATTTGTTGAATGAATGAACAGTTTCCTCTCTCATGGCCTTGAGGAGGAGACATCCCAAATCCAGGACACCTCTATTATTAAGACACTGGTCTCTAATTCATGAGGACATTTTCCTGGCTTTTCCAAGCCTTCTTTCATGCCTCTTACACACCTTGGCCTTGGGATAAGTTCAGTCCTGGCGTGTTAAGAATTCAAGGTTTTAAGGAAGTTTTGGCAATTCACGCACATTCATTTTCGCATTAAATTTGTGTTTTAAATATTGGAGGGAAAATGTATTGAGACTTATTTGGTTACTTTTCACTTATTTAAAAGAGTTTAAGATTTTACTTCACTTTACAATTCTATGAGTTTATTGCCTTTCTGGAGTTTTTATTCTCCCAGTCGTATTACAAAATGACTCAGGATCTGGAAAAATTCAAACTGAGTGACTGTCCTGAGCCTCATGACTTGGGATGCGTCCTATTTACTCAATGGGTGGGCTTTACAGAGCTGTCTGGGTTTGAAGGATACCTCCCCACTTGCGGCCCTTGAAGATCAAAGTAGTCTGTGCTCACTGTAGAGTAACTCTCAGCAAGGAAGGGTCCGATGCAAATGCCCAGCCTTCTCACCCACGTCCCCTTCCCTGCCCTGGGCTGATCCAGACAACAGTTTCTTTTGCGTCCTCATAGGTGAGTTTTTTTCAATCTCTTCAGGACACAGTGTCTTTATCCATACAAGGGCTCAACAAACGTTTTCTACAAGGGACTAGTTAGTGAATATTTCAGGCTTTGCAAGACATATTGTTACACTCCCCTGTGTGAAAGCAGTCATAGACCATATGTAAATAAATGGGCAAGACTGTGTTTACAAAACTTAAATTATGAACATCGAAGTTTGAATTAGGTACAATTTTCATGTGTCACACAACAGTCATCATTTGATCTATTTTTCAACCATTTAGTCACATAACAATTGTTCTTAGCTCATGGCCCCTGTGAAATCAGGTGGTGGATATGTTTGGGCTGAGACCCCTGCTCTATGTGGAGGGTAAAAGGCATAATGTTGTGAGAATTCAGGAGCGTGAGCTTTAACTAACATCACATGGCATACCACGTGGGAGTAATTCAGTGGCTGGTATTCACTGATCTCTATCAGAGCAGAAAACAGGTGCTTTCCTGAGCGAAAGCAGGAGGCTGAGGGCCCACTACACTTTTCTTGTGGGTGATTTGGGGTCTGTGCCCAACACCTAAGGCAGCGGGCCATTTTCCCTCAGCCTCTGAGTTACTCTGGTGAGGGAATGAAGTTTGCACTGCTTTTCATACTTCCCTCCCCTACATTTTATTTCCCTTTTGTTAATTCTTTCTCTCTCAACTCTCTATTCTGAGCTGCCTGCATTTCTTTTCTGGTAATTGCCAGTATTGTGGGGCCTGGGTATTAGGGATTAGGAACACTTGCAATTTGAAAGCCTGTCTCTTAGGAAAGTGTATGCAAAGGGAATGTGTGGAGGGGAACCCCCTGTGAGCTGTGCAGACCAGATCAGGTTTTTCTCCTAAGGTAAGCGTGTTCAGGAGGAAAAACAATATTAACTCTGTGCAGATATTAACTCTTCCTTGAAAGTTTGTTATGTAGATTTAAAGACTGCAGATTACAGGCTTTAGAACCAAACCAAATCGCATACTCAGAACCACGTGACTATAGATGGTCACTAAACCTCTCAGATTTGGTGGCCTCATCCATAAAATTAGCATGGTAATCCTAATAGTAGATACCTCATAATGTTATTGTTAAAATTTTTTAAAGTTAATATTGGCATAGCCCTTAAATCAGTGCCTAGTATGGAACAGGTAATCTCTGTTAATTTCTCAAGTAAACTTTTTAATTTTGGAATAGTCTTAGATTTAGAGAAAAGTTGTAAAGATAATACAGGGAGTTTCCCTATACTGTCCACCCAGTTTCCTGTAATTGTTAACGTCTTACATAACCGCAGCATGTTTGTCACAGCTATGAAATTAGCACTGGCACAATACTACTAACTAAACTCCAGACTTTTTTGCATTTCACCAATTTTTTTCACTCATGCCTTTTTTCTGTTCCAGGGTTCCATCCGGGATCCCACAGTACATTTAGACATCATGTCTCTTTAATCTCCTCCCATCTGTGACCTTTTCCGGGACTTTGTTTCTTTTTTAAGACCATCACCCTTTGGAGGAGTGCTAACCAGGCATTCTGGATGATGTGCATTACTTTGAGTTTGCCTGATGTTTTCCGTGACTGATCGGGGTTGTGTTTTGGGGGTGAGTGCCACAGGAGTCAAGTGCCCTTGTCATTGCCTTACCTCAGGGGCGCATGACCTCACCATGACTCATCTCTGGTGATGTTAACCTTGAGCCCTTGGTTAGGGTAGTGTCCGCCAGATCACTCCATCATGAAATTGCTGTGTTTTGCTTTCCATACTCTTCTAGAGGAAGTGAGTCACTAGGTCCAGTCCACACTCACTAGGATAGCCATGAAGCCCACCTCCCGGAGGAGTGGCTGCACGGATGCTCTCCTGGATTACTTGTGGTACCTCCATGAGAAAGATTTGTCTCTTCTTCCCTGTGTTTTCGCTTGTTCATGCTTTTACTTATATAGGCACAGACGCATGGATTGTCCCAGCTTTGGCATTGAGTGCTCTTTCAGGATGACTCCTATGTCCTTTTGATGTGTTCCTATTTTTTAAAGGGTGTCCTCTATCATAGCATCCCCATCATAAGTTGATGCTGCAGCGTGCTTCAGGCTGATCTGGAATCTCTCCTACTTCTGGTCCACCATAGCATTGTGTGAGGATGCATGGCGCAGGGCACTTTGATTGTTTGGTCTGCCCAGGATCCCCCTTCCTGGAAGAACTCATCCTACCATTCCTTGTGGTCCTAGGAGGTCCATCAGCACACCACCCCCAGTTGGCCACAGGAGGTGGGACTGATGCAAAGGATATGTGTTTCCACAAGGCCAGGAGGGCCTCCCTTGAGTCAGCTGTCTTTCCCACTTCGTGGGAGAACCTGTACTGCTAAACTGGGAGGCTGCTGGTGGCCGTCTTCCTCACTTCATAGGAGAACCTGCCTTCAGAAGAAGCCAATACAACGGGAGGCAGAGCTAACCTTGAGAGAGATAGAGCCCAACCTCTGACAGCACCTCCCATCCAGCTCTGCCTGACACTCTTCAATCTTCCACCTACATGGGCCAAGGCACTCCACAATGGGGTCTTATTTTTTTTTAAGTGAAACCTTAACTCTTTGAGTTGTTACATGAGTTTTTAAAATTATAAACATGAAGATACTCAAACAAGATAACAGTGTTCCATATGGAGGCTGCATTAGTCGGGACAGGTTAAGTTTTATGCCTTAGAAGAAGGAGAAGAGGCCCCAGGAGCGGGTGGACAGAGGAAAGGGATGTGAGGACATAGTGAGAAGGCAGCCATCTGTAAGCCAGGAAGAGAGCCCTCACCAGAAATGAGCCTGCCTGTACCTTGTTGTCTTGGACTTCCAGTCTTCAGAACTGCGAGGAAATAAATTTCTGTTGTTTAAGGCACACACAGTCTGTGGTATTGTATTCTGGAAGCCTGAGTTGACTAATACAGGGGCAGAGAGGTACAAGCCTAGCACACCCCGGGAAGTGAAAAATACTAGAAATAATTGATGATCGGCAGTGATGTCTACTAGAGGATGAAATAAAAACAACAAAGAAACAGAATAACAGAATACATCCTTGGCGGCTTAATAGCCATATAACATACTTTCATTTCTCCCTGGCCTTCAATACTGTGTCTTGTAAATTACTTTATTGAGATACAATTCACACACTATAAAATTCACCCTTATTAAGGGTACAGTGCAGTTAAGTTTTTAGTGTATTCACAAAGTTATGCAACCCTAACCACTGTCTAGGTTCACAGCATTTTTATCACTCCAAAAAGAAACGCCATGAACAGTCACTCCCCACTTGCCTCTCCTCCCAGCCCGTGGAACTAGTTGTCTACTTTCAGGCACCATGGGTCTGCCCATTCTGGACATTTCACGTGATTGAGACCATACAACCTCTCAGCTCTGTCTCATTAAATTATGGAGTCTTCTGGCACGTGGGTTCCTCCCTCTGCGCTGTTACCTGGAAACTCTTTTAAGACAGGTGCAATGTCAGGGCTCTCCTGGTTTGCTTCCTGCCTCATGGTCATCACTGTCCTCCATCAGGAAGTGTCTAGTAGCTTGAAAACTGATTTTTTAAAACTTTTTTTTATTGGTGTTGTTATTATTTTCATCAAGAGGATAAATGTGAGACCTTTTATTCTACTTTGGCCCAAAGTGGAACCCTGCACTGCATTTACACATTTTACATATTGTGCTGTCACAGAAGATTCTGTTTGAATAGTGCATCCTGCAGGTCGACTACAAAGCATGAACACTTTTTTTTTTTTTTTTTGAGATGGGGTTTCACTCGTTGCCCAGACTGGAGTGCAATGGCGCAATCTTGGCTCACTGTGACCTCTGCCTCCCGGATTCAAGCGATTCTCCTGTCTCAGCTTCCTGAGTAGCTAGGATTATAAGCGTGCACCACCTCACCCAGCTAATTTTGTATTTTTAGTAGAGACGGGATTTCACCACGTTGGTCAGGCTGGTCTCAAACTCCTGACCTCTGGTGATCTGTCTGCCTTGGGCCTCCCAAAATGCTAGGATTACAATCATGAGCCACTGCACCCGGCCCAAAGTTTGAACACTTCTGATGTAGAGTTGTGATCACAGGAAAGAAATGGAGCAGGAAAGAAAAGACCTGGATTTTATTATATACAGGCCATACATAAAACTTGTCAGCAACTATCAAAACTCCAATTCATCTTCCAAACTTTCTTTTTCAGAAACACTTCCTATATGAGGTCTTCCTGCAAATGCCTGCACTACCTTGTATCATTTCATCCTATTTCAATATCTTGTGCATATTTGTTATTGCTTGTATTGTAATTATTTTTGACCTCATCTTTCTCTTACTTGACTGCAAGCTCCATGAGGCTAGCAGAATGTGTTATGTATTTGGTCTGCAGACTTACCATGATGCCTGGCTCATGGGAATTGTTCCATAAATATTTTTGCACTAAATTGCATACATATCTTTTATTTTACAAACCATGTCCATTATGTAAGTAAGCTAGCTTTCCTTCTCTTTTAGTAGGAAGAGGGGAAAAAAGGTGGAAAATAGCAAATGTTTTGCCTCAGGTGAATGATCAGGAAATTGGAGAGGAGGATGGAAACCCAGCCTTCACATCATTTGCTTCTCATGAGCAGTACTGTACAGCAGAAACTTCTGTGAAGATACAAATGTCCTATACCTGTGCTATTCAGTATGGTAGCCACTAGTCACATGAGGCTACTGAGCACTTGATCAGCGTGACTGGGGACTTCCATACTTAATTTAAACTAATTTAAACCTAAACCTAAATAGCCACATGCGACCATTGGTTACTATATTGCACAGCCTAGGTCCATATCATTAATGACAGAGCCTTTCTCTTTTTCAACCCCTGAATTGAAATTCATGCTCAGCAGACAAGAAGTACTGAAGTTGAGGGTTTTTTGTTGTTGATTTCTGAAAAAAGAAGAAATTCCACAAAAGTGTTCAACCAATGGTTTTGCCAAAAAGAAAGAAAACTGTCTAAAATAAAAAGCCAAGATGGAACTTAGGAAAGGTAGATTAAAAGATCAACAATAAAAATAATCAAATAAATAAGTATTCCCTCAAAGGAAAAAGATTTCTTAAAAACAGCCATGAATTTCAAGACTTGCCAAAGAGTAGTTTGATCTTGAGCGTCTCTGTTCCTGTGTGACTTCCATGACAAGCGTGGGTATGATGCACACAAACACGCACACATCTGCATATCGTTCTTTATATAGAGGGGATACACACACATGCAAAATTGGAGAGCAGGAGGAGGATTGGAACCCAGCCAGTGCTCCAGAGCCCTAGTCTCATGTCTTCTACATCATTTGCTTCTCGTGAGCAGGCTTGTACAGCAGAATGTTTGTGATGATGAAAATGTTCTATATCTGTGCTGTCCAATGTGGTAACCACTACTCACATTGGCTAATGAGCACTGTATAAATACAGATATAGCTGTAGATACACGTACTCTTAAAATCTCTTCAATTGAATGGGCTCATCCTCCACTTAAGGGGCCATCCGTGGTAAAGGTAAGTCATGGCTTCATCGATGACGGCCAAGCCTTCTGACCTCCTTCAATGTTGGGGAGATCGCCTTGGCCCCGCCCAGCTTGTCTGTCTCCTCTTTTTGAAGGACAGTGGCAGAGTTTCCTGGGGCTGCTATGACAAGCCATGTGGCTCAAACAACAGAAATGTATTGTCTCACAGTTCTGGAGGCGAGAAGTCCAAGATCTAGGTGTCAGGTTGGCAGGACTCATTCATTCTACGAGTGCTGAGGGGAGTCTGTTCCATGTGGTGTGGGGAAAGGAAAGGATAGGAAGGGGTTGCCATCGGCATTTAGGGTGTCTGTGAAGCCCACGCTTTCCCATTGTGGAGATGGGCTCTGTACATATGACATGCACCTGTCTTCTGTCAAACGTGGATTGGAAGAAGCTGTGGAATACATTTGCACTGGGAATTCAGAAATAGGGTGGAGAGAATCTGGTCAGTCTGAAAGGAAGATCGTGAACTTGAGTCTTCAGGGATGATTGGAGTTAACCAAAGAGGGTATGGAGACACTGTGGGGAGCAAAAGACAGCCCGAGTTGCATTTCCTGCTCTTTGTTTCCGAATTTCACTTCCATGTGAAATTTGCATGTGTGTCTTTTCTTTGGGTTTGTGGAGGTCACCCAATATCCTGCCCCAAATGCCATTTTTCTTGCCTAAAGTCATGTCAGGTGGAGTAGTCTTTTGCAACTGCTGTAACTCAGAGGGAGACAGGTCATGGAGCATAGGAACTGTGGGGTGGAGAATCCCAGCCAGTAAGCACCTGCTCAGAGCAGAGATTAAGTTTGAGAGGACTGCTCCTTTCCCCTCCACACCCCCAAGCAAGCGTAGGTGCCTTCTCAAAGAACAGGTATTGCTCTGTGGTTTTCAGACCAGCTCCAGTGAGTAAGACGAAGCTTTGTTTACCATCACTTCCCCACCCAAACCACACTCAAATAAGCAGTAAAAACCTCTAGGCCTTAGTCATCAGTCGAGGTAAATTATAAACTTCTAAGAGTGTGGCTTCTCAGAGATACCACATTTTCCTCATATAATGAGCCTGCAGTTTGTGGCAAAGAATGACTTAAGAACAAGTGAACTCACTGTCTAAAAGGAGAATTTTTATCACTATCAATTGCCCTATGACTGACAGGGCTGTTATTTCTTTTGGTAGGAGAGAGGGCTAAAGTACAGAGAGAAAACATAGAAATAAACATGGCCTGCATAATGGCAAGGTTTTGTGTTGCCAGAGTCAAAAGAGCACGTTCCTGGGTAAGAATCCTAACCCATCTTGCCTCGTTCACAGTGATTCTGTAGCATCCAAGTCAGTTACAACAGCAGCCATGGCTCTGCTGGACTGGGAGGCAACAGTGGTTAAAATACCGTCCTTGTGATAAAGGAGCTCAGAGTGGAAGAAGAAGACACTGGTAAACAGAGCCTGAGGATTCCCCGCGAGAAGTCCTCTAGACGCAGAAAGTCATGAATCACTTTGCAGACATGAGGACCAACGGATTTTGCCTGCATGGGTCACAGAAGGCTTCCCAGAGGAGCGGACATTTGAAGCAGATGTTGCAGGATGCATAGGAATTGCCTATGGGGAAAGTGCTGTAGTCACAGATTGCACGCAGGTTGGAGAGGGTATGGCGGCCCCGTTAGTCACTGGCAACGTGGCCTGGCTGGAAGGTGGGGTGTGAGAGGGGGCTGGTGGGAAGGACAGGATGGGACTGGGTCACAGCGTGTTCTGGCTGGCATGGCAGGGACCGCAAAGGCCTCACCACAGTTCTAAGTAGTGGTTGATATTCCAGATTTCAGATTTAGAAAATCATTCTGGCAGAAATGTTAAAGATGTATTTGCAGCGTGCTGGCTGCCGGGAGATCCAGTAATGGGTTGCTGCAGGAACCTAGGCGAGGTATCCCAACATGACTTTGAGAGGTGTTCTGTACTTCTGTCGGGTTTTGTAGAGCAAGGAGGAAGTTCAACAAGTTTCCATTTTTAAGTGTTTGCCCTACTGTTAATTTTGTATTGTTACTAGTAAAATTCGTAGAGGCAGCAGCAGAAGGCACATTGCAGATGGTAGAGATATTTTTTCACAGCTTTTATGGTGGATAACAATATACGTGACATTTTCCTCATTAATGTGAGCTTTGCTGTATGATTAAACATGCTAGGCATCTGTGATCTAAAATTACAAATGTGAAGAGCAACAGCTCAACTGTTTCAGTCAATAAATATACAGAAGACAGTCAACATGAAACAACTCCCTCCTATGCTCTCTTCCAGGAGGAGCTGAACTGACTGTGACAGCATTTTTGGCAATGGCTTGGCCTTCATCCTAAGGAAAGCAAGGAACTGAAGTCCCACACTGCTAATTACACCCTGAGATTCCAACAGAAGAGAGTGGTTTCCATTAGGAAATCTCAATGCTCAGGGCCGGCAGAGCTGGAGAGGGAATGGAGGCTTTACTGAGGCAATTATGGAATTACCAAAGGGAGCCATGGAGGAGTAGAATTTCACTCGACAATCCAGACACGTTGGAGAAGGGTATAAGGTCAGTGGGCACATCCAGTGACCAGCAGGTAGGATGCTCATCTTTTTGCTGAGGCAAGCCTCTCCATTGCATGTGGCTGTGTGTGTGTGTTCTGTGCTCCCAGCTAACATAGGAGATGACGATTCTTGAGTGATAGCCCTCGTCCCACAGACTGATCACAGAAGGTGAGAAGCTTTCCCTTTTTTTAACTATTCTGATCCGTTGGCAGAGGCTGCCTGGAGTCACCACCATCGAGACCAATTTTCATGCCTGAATCCGCTTCATGGCTGGAGATGCCGGGCTGCTCAGTGATGTGTGGCATGGGCACAGAAGCGGGAGTGGATCAGAGCTTCTGTTTTGACCATGCAGACAGTCAGAAAATAGGGAAGTGCAGATTCCAACAGAGTAACGAGGACTCAAACAAGTGACGATAGAAAGCAGAGGAAGAAGTCCAGATAAAGAGGTTCTGCCACAGCTGTGGAAAAAAATTAGGCTTTTTCTCATGCCAGGTGCATCTACAGATTCTGAAAAAGACATGGCATGGTGTGTGTAACGTCCAGAGAAGAGGGACCGAGAGAATGATCTGGAGTGGTGGCGGTGGAGAGGAATGGGACATGGTGGGTGAGAGGAGAAAACCAGGGCTGATGGGATTAAACAGGAGGATCAGGGCCACGGGGACAAAACTGTAGCAAAGATATTCACAACTCCATTCACAAACACACCCCCATAGCTGAGTCATGTTGATATGAGATTTTATCTCTTTGGGGGCATTAGAGCCAGGCTGCTTGCTGCTCAGAAACCCAAATTCCCCAGCACTGGCGTCAAGGTGCCTGGTTTGTTTGCTCCGGCCGCCATAACAAAGGACCACAGGTAGGGGACTTCAACCACAGAAATGTATTGTCCTGCAGTCCTGGAGATTGAAAATCCAAGATCGAAGTGCAGGCAGGGTTGGTTTCTTCTCTCCTTGGCTTGCCTTCCCTCTGAGTATGTCTGTCCTAACCTCTCTCTGTATGAGGACACGTCAGATTGGATTACGGCCCACCCAAATGACCTCATGTTACCATAATTACAATCCCATTCTGAGGTCTTGGGGATTAGGGCTCCAACATATGAGTTTTGGGGGACACAATTTAGCTTTTAACAGTGACCTCAACCTGACGTACCACCTCCCAGTGCTTATTCAGGATGCTCAAGTCATGATGATCCATGGTCATTCTTCCCTGTTTGGGAGAGCAGAGCCTGAAACTAAAATCTCTGATAATGTCTCTCCATTGCTGGAAGAGTTCATCAGGCTGTGACTGGCCCTCCAGACCTCCAGGAATCAGACAGTAGGTGACACAAGTCCTGACCTGCAGTGAATGCTGCCTAAAGAATGGGGGGTGGGAACAATGGAAGTCTCCCTTCCTCCCTCCACATGCACCCCAGAACTGGGCATCTCAAAGAGAAGTCCAGGCTAGCCTAGACTGGGTGGGAGTTTAAAGCATCACAGGCATGTTCCTGCAACCTGACCTCACTCTTTCCCACCTGACCCCAAGTAATCCAGCAAGGGGGGAGGCTAGCTGCTGCTTCTTGTATCTGCTCATGCCTCCTAAGTAAGGGAAGAATGACAATGACATCCTGCCATGCTTTGGGGCACATTTTTAATGGGTTCGAGTTTCCACTTATGAGTGGCTCCACCTTTATCCTGTGGTCAGCTCCCAGAGGTAGGACTTAGCTTAGCCTGTGACCAAACAGGTCATCTTGAGTCTATTGCCTCCTGAGTTCTGAAAATTTACGTGTGAACTCCCATCGGCTTTCAAGGGAGCCTTGGACTTTCACAGTCAAGTTAACCATTTGCTATGCTTTACTTCAGATCAATGAGACCCCAAGAGGACAAGAGAGTCAAGGGGTGGAATTTGCATGCCAGAATCCACCCTGAATCATCAATGGTGTTGTGACTATTTTATACGTTTTTGTGAAGATTAAATCAAATGGCATATGTCAAGCGCCTGGAATGTGCCGAAGTTGTCACAAGGTACGTGTTCAAATTCCCTCCATCCATCTAAGGGCCCCATAGACCCTGCTCACAGCTTCGTTTAGGGACAGGTTGCCCAGCACCAGCAGGTTCAAGCTCAGAGAAAAAGAAAAGGGAGTTGGCCTAGAAATCCTGGCTGTGACTGACAGGAGAGACCTCCTGGTGGGTAGGACTCCATCACAGGTGCCACTTTCCAGGTGTCTGTGGCAGAAGGCACAGAAGGAACCCACAGATGGGGTAGGAGTGCTGGCTCCCTCCCACCCTGGCTCCTATCTGGGCTCTTCTCTACACAGCAACCCGAGTGGGCCTGTTATGTTGTAGCATGTCTGCTGTCCACTCAAAACTCTCCGATGATTTCCCTTTATTCTGAATGGAAACCAGAGTCATTACAATGGCCCATAAGTCTCTCCTCAGTCTTACACCCCTTGACCTCTCTGACTCTGCCTCCTAGCCCTCTCCCCATTGCTGTGCCTGTGCATGCCAGGTAGGTGCCCACAGCTTGGCCTCCGCATGTATTCCTTCCTCATCCTCTAACTTCCCGCATGGATGATGGCACAGTGACCCTCTTCCTGCCCAGTCTCCACTCAGACACCACCTTTCCGTAGCCCTCCCTGCCCCATTTCATGCTTTATTATTATTATTTTTTATCACAGCACTTATCCTCAACTAACTCTGAATCATCAACTGTACAGAGCTGACACACTCTCTTTTTTATTCATGTATCTCTTGCTCATTTTGTTTCTGTGATCTTCTGCCTTGAAAATAAACTCCGCGAGGGTAGGAATATTGACGTTTTGTCCACTTTTAGTGCTGTATCCCCGGTAGTCCTGGCACACAGTCAGCAAACAAAAATCGAAGGAATGAAATGAATGAATGTGAGAAGGGAGAGGCCACCGTCCCCGACCTGCCCTAGCCCGTCCAACTGCAGATGGAAAGACCTCAAGTCTCACTGCAGCCAAGCTCATTGCAGCCAAGTGGGTGAAGGTTCTACAAGCCCCATACCTGTGCTAAATGGTCTGTATGATAGCAGGAAGTCGACTCCAGGCAAAAGTAACAGGAGCTATTTACCGGAAAACTGTGAAAGTAATCACCATATGAATGAGGTATCAGGAAACTAACAATTCAATGTGTGCTCATGGACCAGGGTTGGGAACAAACGAAAGAAATAGAAGGCCTGCCAGAGATGCCCTAGCACACATTTTAAGGAAAGAAACTGCGAAATGAAATGCGGGGATATCATAGAAGTAAGACCACAAAACAGAAACAAACATAACCTCACTGTGGTTATGAGATTCTTGGACATCACTAAAAAGAACCATGAAAATGGAGCTACTTGGTAGGGATCCAGTTGGAATAAGAACTAAAGTGGTCCCCCTCTGCCTCAACGTCTGTGACCAGAGGCGGTCTCTCTGAATGGACTATGGGCAGCGGATGTGAGTGCGTGGGAAGAAAATTTCCTGGTGGCTCACTCAGTGCCCGGGGAAGACACCTCCATGAAGGCAAGGCCCGAGTGTCTCTTTTGAGTACTTTGTTCCCATTGTCAGCTCGGAGCCGGATGTGTCACTGACGCTTAGTCAATGTTTATGGAATGAGTTCATACTGAATATCAGACTTCGTTACCATCCGTGCCTTCTTTCCTGAGTTGTTTCTCAGAGCTGTAATATGGAGAATTCTCCCTGGCTATTATTTGACATCCTAAGAAGTACATGTGTACAAGTGCAAGTACACGCAAGAATCTGGAGTTCGTTTTGGGCCAAGAGCCTGATGTCTAAGCATCTGGGTTGGTCTCTGGGCTGCTTCGTTGTGTTTTGCCTCCACAGCCAGCTTTCGTCAGAGACAGAAAAATGGCACAGGAGCTGAGGGTTCGGTTCAGATTTCAGCTCAGTAGGGTTCTCTTCGTGTGACCTCAGGCAAGTTACTGCATTTCCTTGGGCCTCCATTTCCTCACCCATAATGGAGAAGTGAGGGTTCTTCTTTTGCAGGGCTGAGCTTGGGATTCAGTGAGGCAATCTAGGTAAAGTATTTAGGTGTGTGCTTGGCACTTGAGAAGCGCTCGCTAGGGGTTCATTCTTATTTTCTCTGTGAAGAAAGCAAAGGAGAGGTTAGGTAAGGTGCATCCACCAGCTCCTCTGTGCAGGGAGGGCAGAGAAGGAAGAGAGGGGGCTTGTCTTACAGGTGGAACTTGGAGTGGGTCAGGATTTGATGTCTTCTGGAAATTTATGAAGTTACTTTCAAACACATCACACACTAAAGAAATAAGCCAAGACCAAGTCTAGCAGAACAGTCGCTTTCAAATAGGGAAGGATGGATACAGTTGAAGGGGCCAGACACATGGCCAGGGTCTAGGTGATGGAGTTCAGAGTTCAGGTGGAAATAAAGACAAGGAGAAGTCAGTTTCAGAATGGAAGGGAGGTGGGTGGAGGGGCTGGGCCTGAGCTGTTGCCTGGAATGCCGTCACCTACTGGCTCCTGGAGGGCTTGTGCTTGAGTCAGAATCACTTAAAAGGTCAGGGACAGGGCACAAAATGAAAGAAAACAGCAAGGCAGCCCAAGGAACTCTCTGGTGAGCTCAGATTTAAATAGCACATGAATAAAACATAGAGAAATGACGTCATATTCTCCAGGGAATAGGAGCGGAGCATGAGTTTATGACAATAGCACTAGAAAGACTAAGGCCTAATGTCTGCTGAGGGTTACAGAAACTCCTAAGGCAACAAAAACAGCTAGGGGAGAAGAAGGAGGAGGAAGCAGGCCTGTGGCTTGTGGCCTGCAGGGCAATAGGGACAGATGGCGAAAATGACAGACACACAAAAACCAGATGACAACAGCAACAAATACGACAACTCTTTGGCCCTAAGTCAAGCAGAACATTCCAGCGCCGTGGTGTGGGGAAGATGGATCCCATGGGAGCAGGACCGGGTCGGGGAGAATCTGCCTCCAAAGCGGCTACTCTCAGGAGGCATCCCAGGGATGAGTTTTATTGGACCTGCATGGAATTGCATGTTTAAAGTGGAAACCAAATATTTTTAAATCCACGTTTCTTCTTTAAAAAAAAAAAAAAAAAACACCTGGCATTTCTGGTGTTTCTTGCAATGGTAGGCAATTTGGCAATGTTGGATACTTTTTCCTGGATGGCAAAGTTGGATGAGTGCCACTGACTTTCAATGGGTGTCACCAATTCCTCCCCATCTCCCTCCTACCCACCACCCCTGCTTGACTCCTGTAGACATTTGAGTTTGCGATCCCTGATATAAGTGCTGTGAATCCATCCGAGTCTCCTGACATGATCCCCAGGGACTGAGAGACCTTGTAAATGACAGCATCGAACTTCTGTGGGTGATCTGGAAGGAATCCTAGAAAGCCTAAGTGGTGCTATGAAACTGAAAATGAACATTATTGTTCATTTCTCAATTATTGCAACTCTCAAAAACAACAGAGAGAGAGAGAGTCTATGGAGATGCTCTGAGCAGAAGCAGGATTAGAAATATGGTCGATTTTTAGGTGTCAGCACCAAAGGATAATTCTGGAATGAAGTTTCTAGGACTAGGGCAAGGGCTGTATTACCAGACCTGACCTTCTTTTCACCTTTTCCCCCAATAATCTGGAGAAAGATAAGGAAGTTACAATTATCAAAACATGCACGTAGCACAAACCTGACAAGGAGAGTGAAATTGTTCAAAGTGAACACCTGTTATTGGGCTACAGTCCTCACCCCACTGTCCTTGTACGGGCTGGCATGGGTGGGATTATAGAACTGCACATGAGCATAAAAATAGAGTTAGGGTCTAGATCACAGTGGGTGAGCAAGATTTAATCCTGTGGTTGCCAAAATGGCCAATCTGATCTTCAGCTGCTTGATTAAAATTGTAATACCTAGAATAAGGAAAAGATTTCTCGTCTACTGGGGACATATGCCAACCACAGCATAAATGTTCATTTCCAACAGTTTCTTTCTGCTTTTTATCCCAACTTCTTATTATAACAAATTTCAAACATATAGAAAAGCTGAATTGTACTACGATAAATACTTGTATATTCACCACACGGAATTAACAATTTGCCATGTTTGCTTTATTCTTTCATATGTGTATACGTAAGAATATCTGTATATATCTGTATATGTTTGTGTATGTGTGCATGTGTGTAAGAATATGCTCTGTATATGTATGTGTGTATATGTATATGTGCACTTTTTTTTCTGAGAAACTTAAAAGTACATTGGAGATGTCAAGGTACTTTATCCTTGAACACTTTAGCCTACAACTTCCAGAAACAAAGACACCTCTTATATAATCACTATCCTACCACCATGCACAAGAAGATTGACAATAATTCCCAAATATAATCGAATGTTTGGTTTATATGAAAATTTCCCCAGTTGTCTCTAAAATGCCTTTTATCGTTATTTGAGTCAGTTCTTCAGTAAGTGAACTAAATCTGCTTTCTGTTTTCTTTCTTTCTTTTCTTACTGCCTACTCTAGCAATGAATTCCAATTTACTGAGCATGGCAATGTAGGAAGAAGAGCAAGTTTTGAGAAGGAAAATGAGTTCCATCCTGTGAATTTTTAATGTAGGTCTGGAGTCAGTGGTACATATTTGGGAGCTATCAGACCAGAGGCAGTAGCTAAAATGTTAAGAGTGGGCCGGGTGCAGTGGCTTATGCCTGTAATCTCAGCACTTTGGGAGGCTGAGGCAGGTGGATCACCTGAGGTCAGGAGTTTGAGACCATCCTGGCCAACATAGTGAAACCCCGTCTCTACTAAAAATACAGAAATTAGCTGGGCATGGTGGTGTGTGCCTGTAATCCCAGCTATTTGGGAGGCTGAGGCAGGAGAATCACTTGAACTCAGGAGGCAAGGGTTGCAGCGAGCAGAAATCACGCCACTACATTCCAGCCTGGACGACAGGGTGAGACTCCATCTCCAAAATAAATAAATAAAATAAAATGTCAGGAGTGCAGGAGATCATCTAGGGACACGTTGTCACCATCATCATCATTATGGTGACAATCTGCCTGGCATCGTACTAAGCACTTGTTATCGTTAGTTCATTTTCTTACCACACTCTCCTGTGATAGGTATGATTACCTTCATCTTTTTGGGAAGGAAGCAGTCTGAGAGTGACTTCCTAACTTGCCCAAGTGATCGCTGCTACTGCCTGGGAGCTGAGACTCACCTCTCTGTCTGGTGGCACAGTGCCTGCTTGTACCACTGTGCCAGCCTAGAAGGAGACCCAGAGACGCTTGAGTGTGGGCAGGAGGGATTTGCCACAGGATCCTGGGAAGAAAAGGCCAGAGAAAACCAGAAAGGATATTGGGGAAACCAAGGGAGAAAGAAGTCTCAAGAGGGAGGCTGTGGTGCATATTGACTCATTCCTGGATTCACTCAACAGATATTTTGGGACCTACCTTTTCAGGCACTTGACTGGCCCGACAGCAGGCTGGTAAGACAGGCAGGCTTGCTGTGGGGAGGAGGGGTGTGTGAGCTGTTGCCAAAAGGCCGGCATGGGAATCCCAGGAGGACAAGCCGGTGGGGACGTGTGTAGGCTGCCAGTGGCTCCTCACCAGCAGTTCCAGAGAAATGGTGGGCAGAGGGAAGGGCAAAGCCAGCCCCAAAATATGGGACCTTCCGGAGGTGTGGCTGAGAAAGAAGGAGAGATACAGTTGGTAGACAGGGAATTGGGAGCCAAAGGACTGGTTGTCCTGTTTGTTTTCCAAAGAATGGGAGAGACTTCAGAGAGTTTCTAATTATAAAAAGGGAAGAGAGTAGGTGGGAAAAAGTTAAATATAAAGGCAAAACCAAGAAGAAGAACAGAAGGACAGTGGAGAGATGTGTAAGGAAGGCAGGGCTGTGGGTCCCGACGGACAGGGCAGAGCACCTGTTTCTCTGAAGCTGGCGGGGAAGGGACAGAGGGAGGGGCCTATGTTAGACTGCGGGAGCAGAGGCCAGGGGAGGGTCGGTGCCTTTGTTTTCTTGGTAAGCAGAATGCGCTTAGTGAAGAGGAGGGAAGATAATCTAGTCGTGGTGAGAACAACCATGATGGTTATCATCAGATTAACGATAGTAGGCTGAACTCTGAACTTGCTCGCCTCCGATGATGTGAGACCTATAAGAATAGTTTCTGGAGAGGAAGTTTGAAGGAGGCTAAGTGGTGGTCATGAACTTGTCTCTACCTTTCCAACAGCGATACCTTGGATATCCCTTGGATAAGTCCTCAAAGTACTGGCCAGAAAGCCACCTGAGGCACTGCCTCCAGCCCCTCTCCTGAGCCCACACACCCTGCCCTGCTCCTCATGTGATAGTCCCCATCTTCCCCAGCTCCTGCAGATAGGGACATTTTTTTTTAACGAAAGACCTCACAAATTTATTAATGAACCCATCTGACTAGTGCAGAACATATAAACAAAGAGAAAAAATATATCTCCAATAAAATATGTCCAAGGTTCCAGATAGTGGTGACATTTGCAGCTTGATATGGGAATGAGGACCCTGATGCAGCATAAATATGTGTGTGACCTCATGGACAATTCCTTATAGATCCAGCTTGGTTTTTCTCCAATGTCTCTTCTTGGAATTGTACCTGATTTATCAGCAGTTTTCATCTGAATCCATTGGGGAATGGGACAAGTTTGCTTTTGTTTCTTGGCCAGGAATCCCTTGACCCAGAAAGTCTTGTGAGAAGACATGGCAAGAAACAGGGTCAACCACACACACCACGATGGTGGAGAAAGCCAGATCGTGCACTTTTAGGATTCTCTGGGGCCTGACTCTGAACTCTAGTTAGCTGGGCATCCAGGCAGCTTCGTGGAAAGGCATGTGTTCTCATGGAGCCTGTAGGGCTTTTCCCAGGTAGGACGCTGCAGTGTGAGGAACGATGTGAGTGTGGTCAAGAGCAAGAAGGCAAGTGAATCTGTTCGGTTGATGAAAGCTGAGCAGCCTCCAATGACCTTGAATTTCAACAAAGGGGTGTAGGCTTTTTTCTGTGGATGTAGGATACCTGGAAACTTTGGAGAACTTGAGAAACAGTCTGGGCCCATGAGAGCAGATCACTCTAAGCCAGGGTGTCTGGGGAGGATGGAGGAAATGCAGAAAGGAAGAGAAGACAGCCCTGGTTGTAAGTGCTTGGTAGAAGGGGGACAAAGTTCCCTGTTGGTCTCACCTGCTGCTTCATGGAAACTCCAGAATTCTCTCTGCCCATGTGCTCTGGGGAGCTGATGGCTCCCCACTCCCTAGCCTGGAAGATAAGGTATCACTTACTCCATTGCTGAATTCTCACTGGCAAACCAACAATGACTTCTGCCAGCAGACATCTCGGAAATAGGGAAGGACAGCTTTGCCCCTCTCTGTCCCCACCTTTGGCCAAGCTTCTGTAGGACAAATTCTTTTTTTTTTTTTTTTTTTTGATACCGTCTTGCTCTGTCACCAGGCTAGAGTGCAGTGGTGTTATCTCAGCTCACTGCAACCTCCACCTCCTGGGTTCAAGTGATTCTCCTGCTTTAGTCTCCCGAGTAGCTGGGACTACAGGCACCCGCCCCCATGCCCAGCTAATTTTTGTATTTTTAGTAGAGACGGGGTTTCACCACATTGTCCAGGATGATCTCGATCTCCTGACTTTATGATCCTCCCACCTCGGCCTCCCAAAGTGCTGGAATTACAGGTGTGAGCCACTGCGCCCTGCAGTCTTCATATTTTTTATCCTCAAAATAAATCTTGAAAAACTATATATCTTTCATGTGCATTTTTAAGTCAACATCTAAAATTTTTGGTAAGTTTAAGCCATTGCAAAGGATGTCGTTTACACTAATATGTGAGCACGGACATTTTAAATAAAAATAATGATATTCCTCTTTTCAAATGTAACAGTGGTGATATGGTTTGGATATTTGTCTTAGCCAAGTTTCAAGTTGAGCTGTAATCCCCAGTGTTGGAGGTGGGGCCTGGCGGGAGGTGATTGGATCGTGATGGTGGATTTCTCACAAACAGTTTAGCACTATCCCCTTGGTGCTGTCCTGGTGATAATGAGTTTCACGCAGTGTGTGGCATCTTCCCATCACTCTCTCTTGCCTCTGCTCCTGCCATGTGAGATGCCTGCTCTCCCTTCACCTTCTGGCATGACTGGGAGCTTCCTGAAGCCTGCCCAGAAGCCGAGCAGACGCTGGTGCCATGTTTCTTGTACAGCCTGCAGAACCACGAGCAAAATAAACTTTTTTTCTTTACAAATTACCCAGCCTCTGGTATTTCTTTATAGCAGTTCAAGAATAGCTTACACACAGGTGAAATACAAATACCCAAATAATTCACCATTATCTGTTATAAAAACAAATATAGCAAGTTC
>PVKP010020395.1:0-40837 GCA_004027715.1 Plecturocebus donacophilus
TTCTTCCTACCCACCTATCTCCAGAATTAATTTCATCTTCCTCTGTATCTTTAACTTTTTGTTGGGATTTGTGTTATAGTACTTTATTGCATGTTGTCTTTAATTGTAGTTATTTGTGAATGTATTTCCTTCATCTCTCATTTTAAGCTCCTAAGATACCTGTGTCTCCTCTGTTCCCCAAACTTTTAGCCCAGTGCTTCTTTGAATATAACTTTATGCTTAACTAATGCTTAATGAGTTGAATTAGAACTTGATTCTTGAAAAAAGAAATTTTTTAGACTTCATTTTATGCAAAAGTAACTTCCATTCAACACATTTTATCCCATATTGAATAAACTAGGAAGACGGCAGACTGTGAAAGCCTTGAGAAATTGTTCAGATTCAAGGACAAGCATTTGTTGCCTTTATGCTTATGACTGTACTGTGGTTCCATACATCCGAGCTGATAGTAAATTTGGAGGAGAGGTCAGGTGGTGGTACTTGGCAGGTGAAGGTGAGATAAATTAGTCACAGGAACCAAATTGGTTCTGTTAGAGAAATACAGGCATTGTTGGGCCATCTGGGTGTGGTTGACCTCTGGGAGGTCTTTTTAGTTTTTCTTATTCACTTACTACATTCCATAAATATTTATTGAATGCCCACTATATGCGAGGCCCTGTTTTAGTTGTTTAAGATCTATCAATGAACAAAATAGACAAAAACCCAACTTCATGGATTTTATCTTTGAATAGAAAGAGATAGAAATAAACATAATAATGTATACCATTAGGAAGGTAGGCCAGGCATGGTAGCTCATGCCTGTAATCCCAGCACTTTGAGAGGCCGAGGTGGGCAGATCACCTGAGGTCAAGAGTTTGAGACCAGCCCAACCAATATGGAGAAACTCCCTCTCTACTAAAAGAAAAAAAGAGAATTAGCCTGGCATGGTGGCACATGCCTGTAATCTCACTTACTCAGGAGGCTAAGGCAGGAGAATCACTTGAACCTGGGAGGCGGGGGTTGTGGTGAGCCAATATCGCACCATTGCACTCCAGCCTGGGCAACAAGAGTGAAACTCCGTCTCAAATAAATAAAATTAGAAAGGTAATGAGTGATATGGGGAAAAGTACAGCAGGATAAGGAGAATTGGGAATGGAAGAGGGTTTGGTAGGAGAGATGGGAGGGGTTACAACCCTAAATAAGATGGTCAAAGTAGAGATCTTTGAGAAATGTTGTTACTGGGTTGTTAGGCACTTCCCTGAGATTAGTGAATTCTCATCTGCCCAGCAGAGAGAAAGGGGCAATGTCTACAATTGTTCCATAGTCCAGCTGACACTGAGGAGAAATAGCTACTCTTTGTGTTCTTTTCTCTGGCTGCTCCTCTGGCTGGCATCACTAGAAGTTAATTGGGGTGAAAATTGCTGTCAGTCATGTCTGGAAGACACCAGGAATGGAACTGGAGGCCTTATAACCGGTTCCCTGAGGGGTGGGATTTACCCTTCTGCTGAGCCTTGGTTGCTCAGAGTGATGGGTGAGTTAGGTTTCTGACTTTTTGCTTCCTCAAAGGGAGAAGCCGAATGTTATAATTTTTAGGCCTCAGCAACTTTATTTCAGGTAGCTCTTTAAAAATAAACTTCCAAAGAGTGTGTACTATGCTCCCGGCTTAAAAGAAGAATTTTCAGGTTTTTGGTGTTTTGACTTCCTCTCAACACGTTAGCTATGTTTTGGAAGTTTCAGTACCTAACTCAGCAGCCTAAAGATGAAGTTGTCTTATGTCTAGATTCTCTCTTGTTTGAATTGCAGATTGTAAATTTATTTATTTCCTTGCTTGCTCTTTTCTAACTCTTCTACTTCATTATTTTTCTGGTTACTTCTTCCCTTTACTCCTTTCATGAAGCTGATAGGAAACAGTCCCTTAGGCCAGACAGCTGTTTAGGTAATTGGCCAGAAGCTAAAATTTACACGTAATTTGCAAGAAATGGAATGGAATGTCTTCTTTTCTTTTCTTTTTTTTTTTTTTTTGAGACCGAGTCTCTCTCTGTTGTCCAGGCTGGAGTGCAGTGGCACAGTCTCGGCTCACTGCAACCTCTACCTCCCAGGTTTAAGCAATGCGTCCCCCTCAGCTTCCCAAGTAGCTGAGATTACAGGCGTATGCCACCATGTCCAGCTAATATTGTTTTTTTTTAGTAGAAATGGGGTTTTATTAAATGAAAGTTGCCAGGAAAATTTAAATTAATTAAAAAGAAACGAGGTTTTACTATGTTGGCCAGGCTGGTCTCAGAACTCCTGACCTCAGGTGATCTACCTACCTCTGCCTCCCAAAGTGCTGGGATTACAGACGTGAGCCACTGTGCCCGGCCGAATGTCTTATTTCTGTCCACATGTTATATTGGGTGCAGCTTGTGAACATCAAGCTTTCAGCCTATTACCCTGTATGCCATTTGAGGTAGCTGAGGATATATTGGGACCCGTTCACTCTGTTTTTGGTTATTTATACCACCATCTTGTGTAGTGGCATTATCTAAGAAGCCCTATTTGCCATTTTTTAAAAATGTGGTCTTTTTCATATATAATTTTAGAATGAAGGGGTGTCTGTGTGTGTGTGTGTGTATGTGTATGTGTGTGTGTGTTTAAAGAGGTGGGGTCTTGCTGTGTTGCCCAGGCTTGAGGAGAGTGGCTATTCACAGGTGCGATCATAAGTGCTATGGCCTCAAACAGGCCTCATAGGCTTGAACTTTACCTCAGTCTCCCAAGTAGTTGGGACTGTAGGCACATGACACTACACCTGGCAGAATAAATGAACTTCTTTTTTCTATATGTTTTTTGAAACGGAGTCTTGCTCTGTTGTCCAGGCTGGAGTCCATTGGTATGATATTGGCTCACTGTAACCTCTGACTCCTGGGTTCAAGTGAGTCTCCTGCCCCAGTCTCTCAAGTAACTGGAAATACAGGTGCCTGCCACCACACCCAGCTAATTTTTGTATTTTTAGTTTTTAGTAGAGACAGGGTTTCATCATGTTGGCCAGGCGGGACTCAATCAAACTCCTGACTGCAAGTGATCCCTACCTCCCCGACCACCCAAGGTGCTGAGATTACAAGTGTGAGCCACCTCATGGCCAGAATAAATGAATTTTATAGTGAACTCAGAGGAAAAATCTGTTACTTTTAAGCAGGTAGAGTTCTAATATTGGGTGGGCTTCTAGGCAGATTTTATGTAACTTTTCTCTGGGAGGGTTTGCTATATATCAGACTTGAAGTCATGTATTCTCACTACCTACTTTTAAGTAGTACCATAACAGATTACTGATATTGTGAATTTTAAAGCCAGCAGCTGTTAAGTATATGTTGTTGTTTTCTTTAGTGGTTGAAAGGATATTAGTTTAACTGACCAAATTGTATTGCTTTTATTAGTAAGAGAACTTGAACATAGCTTGTTTGCTACTGTTTACTTAATAATGTTTCTGTGGTTTGTGTTAGTAGGCCCTTCCAGTTGCAGAGCTAGAAATCTAGGCAATGTGGATTTCAGATGAGATTCATAACACTATCTGACAGAGTGGGAAGTGCAAGGAAGTGTCTGGCAATATTATTTTTCTTATGGAGACTTTCCTTAAGAAAGAAATTCAGTTTTAACAAGGTCATATTTGGGTAGGTGACATTATGGTAAAATGACATTATCTGCCAATAACAAATCTATATATTGTACCTGAATGTGTGATCTTAAGCATTCGATTTCTTTAAAAGTGTTACTGGGGCTGGGTGTGTTGGCTCACTCCTGTAATCCCAGACCTTTGGGAGGCCAAGGTGGGCGGATCACTTGAGATGAGGAGTTCGAGACCAGCCTGGCCAACATAGGGAAACCCTGTCTCTACTAAAAATAGAAACATTAGCTGGGTGTGGTGGTATGCGCCTGTAATCCCAGCTACTAAAGAGGTTGAGGCAGGAGAATGAATTGAACCCGGGAGTCCGAGGTTGTAGTGAGCCGTGATTGCACCACTGTACTCCAGCCTGGGCGACAGACTGAGACTCCGTCTCAAATTTTAAAAAGTAAAAAATAAAATTAAAAGTGTTACCGGCTGTGCACGGTGGCTCACACTTGTAATCCCAGCACTTTGGGAGGCTAAGGTGGGTGGATCACCCTGAAGTCGAAAGTTCGAAACCAGGCTGACCAACATGGCGAAACCCCGTTTCTGCTAAAAATAGGAAAAATTAGCCTGGCATGGTGGTGGGCCCCTGTAATCCCTACTCCTCAGGGGGACTGAGGCAGAAGAACAGCTTGAACCTGGTAGGCAGGGGTTGCAGTGAGCTGATATCATGCCACCGCACTTCAGCTTGGGAAACAGCAAGACTCTGTCTCCAAAAAAAAAAAAAAAAAATGGTGTTACCAATAATTTAATTCTCATCTCATATGCTTGATGGAAGGAGGCTATCTATTGAGATGTAGTGCTGCTGGGCTTTAAAGAAATGATAGGAATTATCATTCATAGAAATGATAGAAGCAGCGAGTGACTATAATTATAAGGAATAACAAAAATGTTATTTTTTTTCCTGTAACAAGGGAAGTAGCATGGAACCTTGAAAGGTTTAAATTCTTGCTTAAATACAAATGTCAGCCTTAATCAGAATAATGTGACTGAACTTGAAATGATAAAGGAGTTGGAGAAGCTGCAAAATTAGGTCAGATAGTATACAAGGTTTATTTTTATATAGGTTGGTTAAATGCTTCATTGAGAGCAAACGTGGTTTTGACTAAGATAAGCTACTCCCCACAACTGGCAGTTTTAGAACCTATAAAACAAAGAAACAACCTGAATTTTACCTGGAGGAACAAATAAGAATTGCTTCAGGTTTCTATAGATCAGGCATTATTTCCTAATAATATTACCATGATTAAGTTTAGCTTTCTTCAGAAAGGAGAACAAAATCTATCATATGAGGGTTCAGTTTTAGGAAATTGAGCTGTGATACCTATATATTAGGGTGAGTGGAAAGAAAGATTTTTTAAATAAACCTACTGAAACATTTTAAAGTCTTAAAAATCGTATTTGAAGTACACGTTAAAAGAATGCAAGAGATCAAAAGACCATACAAAACAGATGGTTATTTGCCTAGGCCTAGAAGCTGTGAAGAGAAGAAAGACATCTTTCTAAGAAGAAGGTATCTTGACTGGGTATGGTGGCTCACGCCTGTAATCCCAGCACTTTGGGAGGCCGAGACAGGTGGATTACAAGGTCAAGAGATCAAGACCAAGATGGCCAACATGGTGAAACCCTGTTGCTACTAAAAATACAAAAATTAGCCGGGCATGGTGGCAGGTGCCTGTAAGTCCCAGCTACTTGGGAGGCTGAGACAGGAGAATCGCTGAACCCGGAAGGCGGAGGTTGCAGTGAGCTGAGATCGTGCCATTACTCTCCAGCCTGGGCAGCAGAGTGGGACTCTGTCTCAAAAAAAAAAGAAGGTATCTCTAAAATATGAGAAATGTTTTCAGTCCAGGCCAGAGAAGCTCACAGAGTGATTAGGAGCAACCTAGAAATTAGGAATAAAAGATGAATTCAGTAAGCCTCTGTGCACAAGTGATGCTAAGAGATTTTATTTGTATGTTTTTTTTTTTTCGTTTGAGACGGAGTCTTGCTCTGTTGCCCAGGCTGGAATACATTGGTGTGATCTCAGCTCAATGCAACTTCCGCCTCCCAGGTTCAAACGATTCTCCTGCCTTACCCTCTTAAGTAGCGGGGATTACAGGCGCATGCCACCATGCCTGGCTAATTTTTGTATTTTTAGTAGAGACAGGGTTTCACCATGTTGGTCAGGCTGGTCTCGAACTCCTGACCTCATGATCTGCCCTCCTTGGCCTCTTAAAGTATTGGGATTACAGGCGTGAGCCACTGCACCTGGCCTTGTTTTTGTTTTTAAAAAACATATGTTATAATGAAAAGGGCTGCTAGGGAATTGGTAAGACTATTTGATCATGGTATGAAAGAACCATTTAAGGATGAAAACACTAGAGAATCTCCACTGTTTTTTTCCAACCCAGATTATAGTTTCTAGTACAAATGATGATAGATGCTTAACTTTTTTTTTTTTTTTTTTTGAGATGGAGTCTCACTCTGTTGCCAGGGTGGAGTGCAGTGGTGTGATTTTGGCTCACCGAAACCTCTGCCTCCCGGGTTCAAGAGATTCTCCTGCCTCAGCCTTCTGAGTAGCTGAGATTACAGGCATGCGTCACCATGCCTAGCTAATTTTTGTATTTTTAGTAGAGATAGGGTTTACCATGTTGGCCAGAATGGTCTCAATCTCTTGACCTCATGATCTGCCTGCCTTAGCCTCCCAAAGTGCTGGTATTATAGGTGTGAGTCACTGCACCCGACTGATGCTTAACTTTTTAAAAAAGTTTTTCTGACTAGAACATGAATAAATCCTTTAGAAAGTACAGAAAAGTATATAGAAGTCCCAGGAATTATCCCAGAAATGTCAAACGTTTCTTTAATATTTCCTACACTTTTTTTTCTAGCTGCCTAGGCTTTTCTTGATTAATTAATACTTGATGAGCTCAAATTTGTCTACCCAAGAATTTAGGAAGAATTCAGAGATAACCTGTGGAATGCTTAGTGAAGGTATATCACCTTAAGTTGTAAGTGGCATGGTCACTATATAATGAACTGGGGTAGATTTTAGATGTGGTTCTATCCATAAGAAGGGTTCAGAGTGAAGGGACTAAAATCTATACCATATTAGAAAGTTGGTAAATGTGGATTAAAGATTGAGATGACTTGGTGCCATGTATTTTTATTGGTGTCAAGGCAGTGGGTTAGTTTACGTAAGAAAAAGTCACATATGACAAATCATTAATACTTTTATGTGAACACAGTTGTTACCAGTGGACATTGTTTAGTTTGAAAAGACTTTTGGTAAGTCAAGCTGTGTGAAAACTTTAGTCGTGGAGTGACAGAAAATTGTTTTGTTGTGAATTAGCAACCTGATTTTCTGACGGTAAATACTTCCATAGGTCTCCAGTCCCTTTTCTTCGTTTCTTTCTTCTTTTGAGATGGAATCTTGCTCTGTTGCCCAGGCTGGTGTGCCTGATCTTGGCTCAGGGCAACCACCGCCTCCTGGGTTCAAGTGATTCTTCTGCCTCAGCCTCCCGAGTAGCTGGGACTAAAGAGGTGAGTGCCACCATGCCTGGCTAATTTTTGTATTTTTAGTAGAGACGGGGTTTTACCATGTTAGCTAGGATGGTCTCGATCTCCTGACCTCATGATCTGCCTGCCTTGGCCTCCCAAAGTGCTGGGATTACAGGCATGAGCCACTGTGCCCAGCCCGCTTTTCTGCAGTTCTAAAACCTCCAAAAGCTCTGAAAATTGAAAGCTTTTTGGGAAGATGCGCACAAATCTGACTTTGACTAAGAGGCTATTTATAGTCTTTTGCTTACAGTAAATATTCATATTGCTGGAGGAATATTAACGAGTTTGATTACAGGGCACTGTTTCAGTTTTTTTTTTTTTTTTTTTTTTTTTGAGACAAGTTCTTACCCTTTATGTTAAATTAAATGTTAACATCTTGCCCAGGCTGGAATGCAGTGGCACAGTCATGGCTCACTGCTGCATTGACCTCCTGGGCTCCAGTCATCATCCCATCTCAGCCTTCTGAGTAGCTGGGACTACAGATGCACACCAGTACGTCTGGCTACGTTTCTTATTTTAGTAGAGACAAGGTCTCTCTATGTTGCCTAGGCTGGTCTCAAACTGCTGAGCTCAAAAGATCCTCCCACCTTGGCCTCCCAAAGTGCTGAGATTACAGGTGTGAGCCACCATGTCCAGCACTGTTTCAGTGTCTACTGATAGCATTACACTGTACTTATAAGGTACATTAATTATCTGAGCTGGCCTGGAACTCCTGGTCTCAAAAATGATCATGTTGCTTCAGCCTCCAGAATAGCTAGGACTATAAGCATACTCACACCTGGCTATTTCAGCTTCTTACAGATGAAATAACTGAGGCTCAAATAGGTGTAGTGACTTCCCAAGGTTGTTACACATCTAGGGAGAGTAAATAGTAGAATTGAGTTTTCCTTCCTCTTTACTTGTTTTTGTGGTTTTTTTTCTCCATTGCACTGTGCTGCTTCCTCATTAATATATTAACAAGTTTGAGTAGAGGGTGCTGTTTCAGTTTCTTCTTTTTTTTGTCCTTGTGACATTGCCTTCAAAGACCATCTTGATGATAATTTCTATGTGGAAGAGTTAAGTAGTAACATTCATCTTATTTGACATTTTAATACATGTTTCACATAAGTGAAATATTCAGATTTTCCTATGGCATTAAATTCTTCCAGGTAGTTAGGTCCCCAAATTGTTGAGATTGTGCTTCAGGAATATCTTGACTGAGATGAAAAGTAAATGAGCTTCAGTGCGGATAAGAATTGCACTTAAAATGAGGGAAAGCCGGGCTCAGTGGCTCATGCCTGTAATCCCAGCGCTTTGGGAGGCCGAGGTGGGTGGATTCCTAGGTCAGGAGTTCCAGACCAGCCTGGCCAATGTGTTGAAATCCCATCTCTACTAAAAATACAAAAATTAGCTGTCCATAGTGGCAGGTGCCTGTAATCCCAGCTACTTGGGAGGCTGAGGCAGGAGAATTGTTTAAACCAGGGAGGCGGAGGTTGCAGTGAGCCGAGATAGTGCCACTGCACTCCATCCAGCCTGGGTGACAGAGTGAGACTCCATCTCAAAAAAAAATTTATCTTTTCAAGTAATAGATAAATTATTTTTGTTTTCCTATGAACTTTGTATTAAAGATCAAATAGTATGACATCTTTTTTTTTTTTTGAGACAATCTCACTCTGTCACCCAGGCCAGAGTTCAGTGGTGTGATCTTGGCTCAGTGCAGCCTCTACCTCCCAGGTTCAAGCAGTTCTCATGCTTCAGCCTCCTGAGTAGCTGGGACGATAGGCATGTGCCACCGTGCGCTGCTAATTTTTTACATTTTTAGTAGAGGCAGGTTCTACCACCATTGGCCAAGCTGGTCTCGAACTCCTGACCTCAAGTAGTCTGTTCCCCTTGACCTCCCAAAGTGCTGGGATTACAGGTGTGAGTCACCGTGCCTGGCCTTTACTCCCATTTTTCTAAATAATCATGTGTTCTCTTACTGCCCTTCTCTTCCTATTGAATCATCCCAATATCATTATGTCACAATTTTTGGTTAGGTCAGTATTCATTATTTATTGTGTTGAGTAAATAATGTTTGTTATTGAGCCATTTGATATACTATCACATTTTTGGTGCAGTTTATTTCCCCCAGGATTTAATATTATTACTTCATTTTTTTTGTTTGTTTGTTTGTTATATCCCTATTTCTGATTATTTTTTTTTCAGACTGTCCAACAGATCTGTAAATCTCATAGTATAGTCAAACATCAGGTAATCTGTAAGTTAGTTTCTTACTGTCTCCCTCAATCCCTCCTTTCCTGTTATCTAAATAGCCTTATCTGTGGAGATTAATGGTGTGATTCCTTCTACATCTAGTGCTAATTTAGGACCAGGACTATGTTAATAGTAAGACAGTTCTCTTGTTCACAGGTATTTATTATTTTACTTTTTAAAAAAGTATAGTTTGTATGTAGTAAAGTGCAGTAAGTGCATGAATCTTATAAACAACTCAGTTTTTCCATATGTGTACAGCCATATAACCACTATCCAGTTCAAGATATGGAACATTTCCAGCACCCTGCAAGATTCCCTCATGTTTCTTCCTAGTTGGTATCCCTCTCCCCAAGCATGACCACTTTTGTCACCTTTGATTCATAGGTGTTTAAAGTGTGACACATGGATGGTTTCAGTCTGATAGAACTTTTACATGTATTATACATTTAAATATATACCTGGGGGCTCTCAGGAGTTTGTGGACTGGTCATTTTTTAGGAAGCAACTATGCATGAATGAGACTGCTGAAAGGCTAAGATAATACTAAAAAACGGTTAGGCATTTTAAGAAATGAAAGCTGCTTTGTTTTCTAAACTTTCCCTTAGACTCTTAATGAATCTGCATTCTTTATCCTGGAGAAAGAAATCCATACTCTGATCTAGTACATTTGAAGGCTGACTGCTAATTGAGAGAGTTTGTAACTGGTGACAAATCAAGGTGAAGTAAGAATGGAGAGAAGAAATGCCAGCCGGGCATTGATGTGTCTCTGCTCCTTGAGGAAAACAGTATTAATTCATTCACTCATTTGTCGACCCAAATATTTAATGAAAGTGGACTGTGAACTAAACACTGGTTCTTCAGTGGTGAGCAAAAGAGAGACATTCTCTGCCCTAAGGGTGTTTACAGTGTAGTAAAGTAAACAAATGTGACAGATTTGAAGCAAAATGGTGGCAGTGTGACCATACAACAGCGCTGGAGAAGTAGGGTTAGGTATCTAAGGATATTTATGTGGATGGATTCCTCTCTTTTTTATGGCTACTCTAGCATTATTGATATCATCTTTTGATAAAAGAAGTTTTCTTTGTCCCCTCAGATTTATTCTAGTGCTTTTTGTATAATAGATTTGGGAAGGGAGATAAGGTCTAAAATATAAAAAATGAAGGCAATAACTTGTATGTTCAGAAAAATGCTAAGTGTTTTTCCTTTCCCTGAAACTATGAATTTGACCATGTTTAGAGATGAGGAACCAGGCGCGATATAATCCCAACACTTTGGGAGGCCAAGGTGAGAGTATCTCTTGAACCCAGGAGTTTGAGACCACTCTGAGAAACAAATCTTGAACCCAGGAGGTCGAGACTGCAGTGAGCTTGTGTTTGTTTGCACCGGTGTATTCCAGCCTAGGCGGCAGAGCGAGACCCTGTCAAAAAAAAAAAAAGGAAAATTTGACATAACAGTACTGTGTGCAAGCCTCGTTTTTTAGATGTTTTGAATGCTAGCCATCTCCACTATTCACTTTTTTTTTTGAGATAGAGTCTTTCTCTGTCGCCCAGGCTGGAGGCCTGATCTCAACTCACTGCAACCTCTGCCTCCCGGGTTCAAGCGATTCTCCTGCCTCAGCCTCCCAAGTAGCTGGGATTGCCACCACACCCAGCTAATTTTTGTATTTTTAGTAGAGATGGGGTTTTGCCATGTTGGCCAGGCTGGTCTCAAACTTTTGACCTTAGGTGATCTGCCTGCCTCGGCCTCCCAAAGTGCTGGGATTACAGTTTTCAGCGACTGTGGCCAGCCACTTTTTTCCTAACAATCTGATGTCACTTTCTTCTTAGTGCAAAAAATTTAGCTCTGGGGATAAGTGCTTCTAAAGGGCTACATAGCCATCCAATTATGAGGGGAAGAGGCATGGGGCAGAGCTTATTTTTAGATTTTTATTTACTTGTTTATTTTGAGACGGCGTCTTGCTCTGTCACACAGGCTTGAGTGCAGTGGCATGATCACGGCTCACTCCAACCTTGACCTCCTGGGCTCAACTGATAATCAATCCCATCTCAGCCTGCCAAGTAGGTGAGACTACAGGCACGTGCCACCAATTATGTTGCCCAGGCTGGTCTCAAACTCCTGGGCTCCAGTGATCCTCCCGCCTCAATCTCCCAAAGTACCAGAATTACAAAGGCCTGAGCCACTACACCTGGCTGATAATTTTTAAAAGTTGTTTACTTTAGATCATCTGCCTCTGTTTTTTGGCCTACTATACACAGGCTTTGGTAAGGGTTTTCTGTGTGGCTTACTTTCACCAAATGATTTTCTATAAGGGTCAGGACTGAATTATTTACATACTCAGTATACTATTTAGCCTACTGTGTAATGTATGCTGGCACAGAGCAGCATTGACAAACACGAAGGATCTAAACCTGAGACCAGTTGAATTGCTGTGTCCTGGTGGAATAGTCAGTTGCTTATGTGAAATGAAACAGTTCAAGCCTTGTAATCTTTGTTGGAGAATAACAGCCTGTGAGGACCGTAAAACTGTTAATGAGTTGCAGCATATAAAGACTCAGGGACTAAAAGATGCTCTGTTTTGCTCTCCTGTCCTTAGGTGACACATGGTCAGATAAGCCCTATTGAATTGGATCTGTCTTCTCAAATTGGTACTGTTAGTCTGTTCTTTATCTAATCTCCATTGGAGATACAGGCTGAGAGCTATGGTACTTGAGGAGATGACACAGTTCCTTTGTTACAGTAATTAATGTAATAAATTAAGGGAGAGGCCCAAAGGGAAGGTGATTGTTTCTCGTTAGAGCCCTAGGTGGAAATTTATTTGATTATCGAACTCCAGTGAAGTGTGGCGGGTGGAGAGGGAGATGCCTGTTTTTATAGTTGGGTAAGCTGAGAGTCACTGAGGATGGTTTACATGTTGTACTAACCATACTGAAGCTGGCTAAGTATGAACTGATTTCAGGGCAGCATCTAGAATTCAGGGAAGATGGTATAATATGGTTCCCTTCTCAGCAACTTTGTTATATCCCACTGGTTTGTTGACACTTCCCTGAGACATAAAATCCTGTAAATGTCACACAGTTTAGATTTCAAGGCCTATCCTGTCAGTGGGATCAGCAACCTTGTGGGTTAGAACATTTGGCAAAAGAGGTAGTCCAGATGTTAAAACCATGAGTCTTGCTGGGTGTGGTGACTCATGCCTGTAATCCCAGCACTTTGGGAGGCCGAGGTAGGCGGATCATGAGGTCTGGAGTTCGAGGCCAGCCTGGCCAACATGGTGAAACCCTGTCTCTACTAAAAATACAAAACTTAGCCAGGCGTGGTGGCGCGCACCTGTAATCCCAGCTACTCGGGAGGCTGACGCGGGAGAATCGCTTGAATGTGGGAGGCGGAGGTTGCAGTGAGCCGAGATCGCACCACTGTATTCCAGCCTGGGCGAGAGAGCGAGACTCCGTCTCAAAAAAAAAAAAAAAAAACCAAAAACAAAACAACAAAGCCACATGTGAAGGTAGGGGTAGCCTAAAAGGAAAATCCTGATCACTGAGTTCATGGAAGAAGAGAAGGATTGCCATTTCCTTTCATAGAACTCAAATGGTTATTGGTACAACCTGTAATTTGTTAAAAAAAAAAAAAAAAAAAAAAAAGTTAACGTATTCCTTTATTTTTCTTAATGCTTTATATGCCTTGTAAAAGATAGAACCATGAAACAGTTCTCCCTGAGTTCAGACACTAAAACCTTACAAGAGTAGTTGGGTCATATATTTTTTAGTTGTCTCCCTTTCCTTTTTCTTTTTAAATAAATAAAGATGCGATCTCACTATGTTGCCCAGGCTGGTCTAGAACTCCTGGGCTCAAATGATCCTCTCACCTTGGCCTCCCAAAGTGCTGTGATTACAGTTGTGAGTTGCTGTACCCAGCTTTGGCTTGTCTTACATTTTTCAAATTTATGTCCTCATGATACGCTTATAACGTGATAGACTCTTCCTCTATCTTATAATGAGAAAATAGAGAAAATACTTAACTAAGCAGCTTGGCTAGTGTCAATGGAAATTTGAGTCCAGAAATCGTATCTCCTGACTCAAAGTTCAGTGTTCTGTTTACTATACCATGCTACCCTCCTTGAATTGAGTATAGCTTTTTTTTTTCTTTGGCATGCAGCTTTTGGAGGGGAGTACCTGGCTAGACAGCCCTATTATTCATATTTTGTGTGTGACCTGTGTGGTCCCAAGCAGATTATAATTCATACACAACTGTCACATGCTCAGGCCAAAGCTTGTAAGAGGATTGATCCAAAATCCGTAAGACAAGGGGAGGACAAATAAATTTACAGTAGAACAGTATTAGACAATTTACTGCTTAGACTGGATTATCTGTGAGTAGTTACCAGTTAAAGGAATTAGGTCTTTGAAGCCTTCTTGGATGGATACAGAGATCTCTCTGGGGTGGAAGAGAAATGTAGTGTTTCTTGTTATGTTTGGACATGAGTAGGGTCCAGCTGCTATTTTTGCCCTCTGAGCTGGGACAGAAACCTCACGTGAAAACTTTTTTCTCCTTATCCTTTTTGAAGGAGAGGTCTTGTTCATTCCTGAGGTCGCAGAGTGGTATGGTCTATGACATATGTCCTTAAAAGAGCAATTAATGACCTGAAATGTGTGATTTACAAACGTATAAGCCTGTGGGCTGGGAGTCAGAGAGATAGATGTTGTTATGATGTGTTTTCTAAGCAGGAATGCTTTGGGTAAATACAGCGTATGGAAAGTGGTTGTCATGACCTATCTTGGTTCCTTAAACATATCCATCCAGAGAGGAGTTTCTTAATGATCAGGTGTAGGAACAAAACAGATAGTACTGACAACTCATGGTGGACAAGTGATTTCAGAGGCTGGTGAGTCGCAGTCCTAAAGAAGGAAGTGGGATACAATTAGGCAGAAGGAAAGAAAAGAGAGGAAAATAATGACAGAAGCTTGTGTTAGTTGTTAAATGCCTTGTGGTCTCTGTAAGATACTGGTTCTCCTAATTCTGCGCTTTGTCTGCCATGAAAGCAAGAGGTCAGTGCTTTGCATTTCCCGCTAGCATATTGGTTACCCTACCTCCTGGGGTTAAACATCTCTGCAATGACCTGTCAAAGAGTTGATTATTAGCTGTATAAAGCCAGGGTTGCTGTAGGGAGCAGATGGGAAGTGGTTTGGCTGCTGCAGCCAGGCTGATTGAAGAATCCTTGGCAGTTTTACAGTGTATCTTTGGAAATGTACTACTACCAAAGTTACTATAAAGCTTCCTGGATTTGGAAACCTAGATTTCTGAAAAGTCACCTAGTTGAAAAGTAGCACTTATGAAAACTCTTCACTCTCAAAAATAGGAATACAGGGACTTTCTAAAAGAACATCAGGACCACTAAAGATCAGTCCTTGGGATATGTTTTCTTTGCATCCTGGTCATTCACACATTTTGGGTAGTTTTCTAGTAGGGAAAGCACTTTTTGATAGGTATGTTAATAGAATCATAGATTTGAAAAAGGCCTTAGAGATATGTCTAGACTAACCCTACCACACATAGGGGAAGCTTTTATGTATTTGCTTGACAGGGGATTATGCTTTTTCTGCTTACGTACTTTGAGTAACATAGATATTAAACATTGTGGGTCATTGTTGGAAATCTCAGGATATTAAATTTTTTCCTGAGTTAAGTATCTGTCTTTCTGTAACTCCTACTCACCGATTCTGTTTCTACCCTTAGAGTCACAAAGTTACTTTCTCTCTTCCACACTGTGGACATCATTGATTCATTCATTTATTTTCTTTTTGGGACAGAGTCTTGGGTCTGTCACCCAGGCTGGAGTGCAATGGCGCGATCTCAGCTCACTGCCTCCCAGGTTCAAGCCATTCTCCTGCCTCAGCCTCCCAAGTAGCTGGGATTACAGGTCACTGCCACAACACATGGCTAATTCTTTGTATTTTTAGTAGAGATGGGGTTTTACCATGTTGGCCAGGCTGGTCTTAAACTCCTGTCCTCAGTTGATCCACCCATCTCATTTCCCAAAGCGCCGTGATTACAGGCGTGAGCCGCCGTGCCTGGCACCATCATATATTTGAAGTTAACAGCCTGTCTTCCTTCAGTGTTCTCCTTTTTAGAATAAAGAATCCCAGTTTCTAAGGCCTTTCCTCTTACGAAAGCCATTATGAAATGGCTTCCCAGTCTTGTATCATACTGTGCTCTGTAGTACATCCTTTCAGTTTATTAATATCATGCTTAAGATGTGGAATCTGGAAATGAGCACATATCGTCAGATGTTCTTTTCGCCTCCAGTTACCGTTTCAGAAAAAGTACAATTTTTGAAAAATATAATGTAATATAACTTGGATACTAGAAAAAAAAAACCAAAAAACAAAACAGTTTGCCATGGCATATGGAATTGGAATAAGAGGAATTTGAAAAAAATGTCAACTTTATAACTTATAGTTCATCTTTCCTTATTGTTGTTAAGGCTTGTTGAGGTACATTTTTGTAACTTTTTGAGGTATATTATTAAAGGAATGGTTTTGCCTCACATGTTATTCAGGGATAATTTTTAATATCTGCATTGAGTTTTACTCTTCATATTACAAAATGCAATCGGTATTTGTATTTATAGGAATTATTTAAATTTATGCTACATTGAACTGATTTCAGTATTTCAGGTAGTTTTTTTGTTTGTTGGTTGGTTTTTTGAGATAGTGTCTTGCTCTGTCGCCAAGTCTGGAGTGCAGTGGCAGAATCGTGGCTCACTGAAACCTCTGTGTCCCAGGTTGAAGCGATTGTCCTGCCTCAGCCTCCCAAGTAGCTGAAATCATAGGATGCACCGCCACACCTGGCTAATTTTTCTATTTTTAGTAGAGAAGGGGTTTTGCCATGTTGGCTAGGCTGATCTCAAACTCCTGACCTCAAGTGATCCGCCCACCTTTATCTCCTAAAGTGCTGGGATTATAGGCCTGAGCCATCGTGCCTGGCCTTTTTAAATGAATTTTAATTGATACTGCATTTTTTGTTTCCTTGCACCCTTTTTTTAAATGTTACATCCTTTTGTCCTTTCAACTAAGTTATACGTTTTCATTTTAACCTGTTACCTTTTTTTTTTTCGGAGACACAGTTTCATTCTGTTGCCCAGGCTGGAGTGCAGTCGCGCCATCTTGGCTCACTGTAGCTTCTGCCTCCCAGGTTCAAATGATTCTCATGCCTCAGTCTCCTGAGTAGCTGGGATTACAGGCATGAGCCACCACACCCGGCTAATTTTTGTATTATCAGTAGAGATGAGGTTTTACCATGTTTGCCAGGCTGGTCTGGAACTGCTGACCTCAAGTGATCCGCCTGCTTTAGCCTCCCAAAGTGCTGGGATTACAGGTGTGAGCCACTGCGCCTGGCCTCTGTTATCTTTTTAATGCTCTCTTCCTTACTGGCATACTTTGTTTATCATGCATCCTACAGGAGGGCAGCCAGTACAGTAGACTGAGAACTATTGGAAGCTCAGAAACACTAACATTTTTCTGTTTTATATGCTTTCCTTACTCTTCCAGAGTCTCTCTTCCATTACTATTCCATTTTCTAGAGTTCTGTTGTTTTTCTACGGATAAAGCAAGGTGGGGTTGTTTTAATGTGGGGTTGTTTGCCACAGTTGCAAAGATTGCAGAACTAAAAGATTATGATTTGGGGAAGAACTGTGCTTTAATAATTCTCTATCATGGAAATTCACTTGGCATCTCCTTTCCTAGTGATGCCCTCTGTCCCTCATAATATAAAGATTATTTTCAGTACCATGTTCCATTGCCTTATTCACTGTCTTTTATTTGCTGCTGTATTTTCAGTACCTAGTTTAGTCCCTGGCACATAGTAGGCAATAAATAAAAGATTTTTAAATGAATGAACAGGTATGTACTATGCTATTTCATGGAAGCCAAGTCTTCTTGTGTAATGTTGAGACTTCCAAACACCTTACTAATTTCTTCAGAATTCTAGATCATTTTCAGAGTATCTTTTTTCTTTTTTTGAGACAGGGTCTCACTCTGTCACCCAGGCTTGAGTGAAATGACACAATCTCAGGTCACTGCAGTCTCAACTCCAGGCTCAAGCCATTCTCCCACCTCTCAGCTCCCTGAGTAGCTGGGACTACAGGCATTACCATCTCTCCCAGCTAATTGTATTTTTTATAGAGATGGGGTTTTGCCATGTTGCCTGGACTGGTCTTGAACTCCTGGGCTCAAGTGATTCTCCCGCCTTGGCATCCGAAAGTGCTGGGATTACAGGCGTGAGCCACCATGGCTGGCCTAGAGGTATCATTTCTTAAGAGATTATGTTTCCTTTACCTTGTGAGTAGATTTTTTTCATGGTTTCTACATTATATCCCATCACCCCCACTTTTTGCTCATCTCGTATGAAATAAGATCTGTGTAGACTTGACATTTGCTAATAAATAGTGGTTGGTTGCTGTTAACACTAAGGTCTCCATTTGGGTAATGGATATATTTTCTTTCCACATCTACAGCTAAACGGCAGATAAATGTGCACACCTCTCCCTCTTAAATTTCAGTTGCTAGCAGGCATTTACCTGGCTTCTCTCCTTTGCTCTCCTACTGTGACATCTTTTCTTGCCCCTACACCCTTCTTACTTGACATTGCTCTGAGAGAGTAGGTAAAAAAAGTACAATTTGTCCTGTCTTTATCCATCTGTAGCATTTACAGATCTCTACAAAGTTAGAGATCCACTTTGCAGAATTCACTGTGGCACCACTGGCTTGTTATTTCTACTCATTTATTTTATAAAAATTACTTTTTGGCCAGATGCGGTGGCTCACGCCTGTAATCCCAGCACTTTGGGAGGGTGAGGCAGGCAGATCACTTGAGGTCAGGAGATTGAGACCAGCCTGGCCAAAATGGTGAAACTCTGTCTCTACTAAAAATAGAAAAGTTAGCCCATTGTGGTGGCGCGCGTCTGTAATCCCAGCTACTCGGGAAGCTGAGGTGGGATAATTGCTTAAACTCAGGTGGCAGAGGTTGCAGTTAGCCAAGATCATGTCACTGCACTCCAGCCTGGGTGACAGAACGAGACTCTGACTCAAAAAAAAAATTTTTTTTTTAAATGGTTACAGAAAGATGGTGGACAGAGGAATAAGCAAGAACAGAACTGTGGCTTTATCATAAAAATAATACTGAGTGGTATATGTTGACTGCCAGGTTTTCTAGATGGTACACTCCTCAAGTCTTGTTAGTCAGGAGATAGTGGAGAGATTGCCTCTTTTTGTTTTGTTTTGTTTTTGGAGACAGAGTCTCTGTCACCCAGGCTGGAGTGCAGTGGTGTGATCTCGACTCACTGCAACCTCCGCCTCCCGGGTTCAAGTGATTCTTCTGCCTCAGCCTCCCGAATAGCTGGGATTACAGGCGCCTGACACCATGTCTGGCTAATTCTTGTATTTTTAGTAGAGACAGGCTTTCGCCATGTTGGCCAGGCTGATCTTGAACTCCTGACCTCAGGTGATCTGCCCGCCTCTGCCCCCAAAGTGCTGGGATTACAGGCATGAGCCACTGTGCATGGCCATATATTGCCTTTTTAATACCCTATCACCACCACCCCCTTTTGTAGCCAATCTCTGTTTCCTGTTGTGTGAGGCCTGGTGTTTGTCAGTACAGTGCCATCAGTATTATATGAGAAAGGGAAGAGTTATCCCACATCCTGGTGTTAGGATTTTTAGTAGTGTCCAGTTTTTCATAAACATTTTTCTTTTTTTGTGTGTCTTCATAAGTATTTTAGTGGGAAGTGGGAAAGGCCACTTTGGATTCTGCTATTGAGATGTAATTTGAAACCTAGAGTTTGATATAGCAGATTTAACTTCTCTGAACTTAAGCTGATTGGTTGAGTCCCCTCTGAGATTATCTCCTCTAGTTGAAGTCTTAGCCCCCTGTCCTGAAGTTGCTTTATCCCCAGTTAATGCTTGTTTTTTCCCTTTTATTCTTAGCTGTAATAAGACTTTTCTTCCCCAATAGTAGGAGGAATCTATTCTATTTTTAGTAGAGACAGACCCAGTTAGAGGGTTTTTAAAGCTTTTGCTAGATCATGTTCTGAGTCTTTGATGATGTAAGAAAAAGCAAGGAGAAATGGGGGTATGAGTAAAGCTGTGCTAGAGCTTGACTGTGATATGCCAGGGCCTGTATTGATTGAGGGAGGATTGCCAGCTGACAGTGGTGGTAGAAATAGGTCTCTTAGGAATGGGAAATCAACTCTAGAGGACTCCTGGTTAAGATTTACCACAGAGAAGAAGACAAAAAGAAAAAAAAAAAAGACTTACCACAGAATCTCTGGACAGTTGGAAATATTTTACTTTCCCCTAGGGAGATGGAGTGGGAATTGATTTTTCCTTAGGTCCAATGTAACTTGGTTAGAAATACAATTGAACCTGTATGTTGTGTCTGTTGTGATATGATAGTTCCATAGGAAGGGTCTGTTTTTGTGTGAGAGTTTATTTCAGGCTGTCTCTTGCCTGTATTGTTTCTTTTAACAGCTTTTTAAATTTTCTTTTTCCAGCAATGATGTTGTCCACTGGGCATGTACTGACCAATGTGGCAGGTCTGAGAACATAGCTGAAGCTGAAAATAGGAAAGCTGGGGGCAAGGAAGAGCCTTGAATCTTGAGGTGGGACGTTGACTCTAAGATGTCCTTGAGCAGTGGAGCCTCCGGAGGGAAAGGAGTGGATGCAAACCCGGTTGAGACATACGACAGTGGGGATGAATGGGACATTGGAGTAGGGAATCTCATCATTGACCTGGACGCCGATCTGGAAAAGGACCAGCAGAAACTGGAAATGTCAGGCTCAAAGGAAGTGGGAATACCGGCTCCCAATGCTGTGGCCACGCTACCAGACAACATCAAGTTTGTGACCCCAGTGCCTGGCCCTCAAGGGAAGGAAGGCAAATCAAAATCCAAAAGGAATAAGAGTGGCAAAGACACTAGCAAACCCACTCCGGGGACTTCCCTGTTCACTCCAAGTGAGGGGGCAGCTAGCAAGAAAGAGGTGCAGGGGCGCTCAGGAGATGGTGCCAATGCTGGAGGCCTGGTTGCTGCTATTGCTCCCAAGGGCTCAGAGAAGGTGGCTAAGGCATCCCGCAGTGTAGCCGGTTCCAAAAAGGAGAAGGAGAACAGCTCATCTAAGAGCAAGAAGGAGAGAAGCGAAGGAGTGGGGACTTGTTCAGAAAAGGATCCTGGGGTCCTCCAGCCAGTTCCCTTGGGAGGACGAGGTGGTCAGTATGATGGAAGCGCAGGGGTGGATACGGGAACTGTGGAGCCACTTGGGAGTATAGCTATTGAGCCTGGGGCAGCGCTCAATCCTTTGGGAACTAAACCAGAGCCAGAGGAAGGGGAGAATGAGTGTCGCCCGCTAAAGAAAGTCAAGTCTGAAAAGGTAAGAGGTGGCCAGATCTGACTCCCAGTCAGAACTGCCCTGGACTAACTACTAAATACTATGTGTATTCTGTGGGAGGCTCATTAGTTTGTGGATAATGACAATTACAAGGTCAGAGCAGCTGGTAATGATAATGTGGTTTTGTTCCAAATTAGAGGATTCCCTGCAGACTCATTTACAATAGGACTGGCATTTTGGAACAGGATTATCTGTTATTGGGGGCAGTTACTTTGTAGAATGAATTTTCTGTAGTCTTAGTTGATACCTTCCCACCTTGTCCTTACCCAGCTCAGACATTTGTTGGTAGAGATTGGCATCAAACCTTTATTTGGTTCCCAGCCTGATGGAGTTTTCATTATCAGACTCATAATAGTTGATAAACAATATGCCTTTGCTTATAATATAGATTGAGTGTGGTTCTCAATGGGTTAAATGGCGCTGCTCGGTCTGTGGTAATACAGAGGGTTAAATTTCATGGCATATCTACCATATGTGTTACATTGTTGGCTACCAAAGAGCAAAGGGCACATTTTTGGGGCAGGAGGTACTCATTTTACTATGAGGTACTTAGACCTTATGGGTTATTGTTGTGGCTATGAAAGTTTGGCCTAGAAAGAGTTTCTTTGGCCACTAAAGGTGTAGCTTTGTGCCAGGTATCTCCCACAACTATTAGGAATCAGAATCTCCTGGTGATTTAATAGATGCCAAACAGTGTAATGATATCTTGCCTTCTGCTTGACTTGGAAGGACAGGTGCCTGCAGCCCCAGGAGGGCTTAGAACTGAGTCCCTCCTCCGGGAAGATGATCTTAGTTCATGCTTCAGGAAATGGAACTTGCAGGGCTGGAGGAGAATAGGTGTGAGGCTAGGGTCAGCTCAGGCTGCTTTAAACTTCAGCCTATAATTTCCTGCAATGCAGTGGCCTTATGATGAGCTGTTCATTGGCTCTTGATTTTCTGCTCTGTGCTCTGCTCACCCTGTGCTTTCAGCTGATCCCAGCAGATGCAGTATAAATTGATTTCTCTGTAATTACATCAGCTGCAGCAGGGAATACCTATTTCCATATGTAAGTGTTAATAAATAAAGGCTGGATGTGTATGTTTGGGTGGTAGTGCCCTCTTAGTGCCTAGATTCCAGTGGTAGCTCATGCTTTCCTTGCTGTTGGTATTTTGGTCTTTGCCTCTGGCACATCTGGAGCTCGTAGCAACATCTGGGCTTCTCCAGTAATAGGACTGTGAGTTTCTTCCACCAATAATACAATGTCTCATTCCCTTTTACCAGTGGCAGCTGCCAGAGAGGCTGCCTGTGTTTAGGTGGCAGATGCTATAGTCCACTTCAGCAGAGTCAAGTTCCAGCTGGTTACTGGCTTCGCTCATCCTGTGCTGGCTCTGATTTGCTATTTTCTCTTGGGTACAGATGGATAATACTGTTTTAAAGAGGCTTAGGAGTACTAGCAGTTGTTGCTTCTGTTCCAGGCCCATTAAACTGTTCCCTATATCTGGCTTCAAGAAACTCTTGCCATTTATCCATATTCATAATAATTATTCTTCCTGTGCTGAAAAGTACTTCTGAGGATGACCTTCATTCTCCTGTCTAAATTTTAGAGTACTGGTCTCATGTTGCAACCTTCTAAGCTCACTGGTAGTTTGTAGATGAAAGAATTAATACTGCTTAGCTTTATATTGGATTTAAGTGTAAATGTCCATGATTATCTCTAACAGAGAAGCAAATGGATCCCATTTTCTCACAGGTGCAGGGACTGGTTGAGTAGTTACCCTTCAGATTATAATTGGGCTGAAAGATGCAGTCTCTTCAGCTAAGAATACGTCTTGGTGCCAGGGAGTTTTGTCCCTTAATAATGTTGCTTTGCTATATAAGCTTTGCCTCCCAGGGAGACTGTGTGAATGGGACAGTAGAATGAAAAAAGGGAAAAAGACTGTGCTTCAGTTTTTGAAAAATAGATAAAATTGCTGGCAGGTACTTTTAGAAGGAGACAATTTGCTATATAGTTTCATTTTACCATAAGCGAGAACCTGCTTTCTCAATTCCTTCCCCTATTCTTTCAACCCTTTTGGACAATCTGGTTCTGGGGGTGCCTTTTCATATTACCTTTGGCTATTGAAATAAATAAATACATGTTTGGAAGTTGCTAGGAGATTAAAACATGCTGTGTAGGGAGAGAACATTTCTGGACTGTGAGAAGCAGGAGAGGCAAGCTAAAGGAAAGAAAGGAAACGGCCAGTGGATGGAACAGCTTTTGAAAAACAAGAATCTCTCAGTTTGGGGCATAATAGGTGCTTAGTGAGTATTTGTTGATTAGTTCTATAATTTGTAAGCAAAGTCTTTGAAAATGTCTTGAAAATTTTCGCTCTGAGAAATTGGCTTGCCAATTTGAGATGTGGTTTGAGATGTTTCTATGTAGGGACAACCAACAGAACCAAAACAGCAACACCTATGTTTTGATGTAATCTAGGAATGCACCCTTTAAACTGGGAGCTGTCATGAAGAGGAAGAACTCATAAAATTTGGGAACTTTCTTGACTGAGGTCTGTTGTGCAGAGTAGCAATGTTGACTACTAGCTAGGGGAATATTTGAATATTGAAATTACTGGCCTGTCCTGGTGACTCATGCCTGTAATCCTAGCACTTTGGGAGGCCAAGGCCAGCGAATTGTTTAAGCTCAGGAGTTTGAGACCAGCCTGGGAAACTCTACAAAACTACAAAATTTAGCCAGGCGTGGGTGGTGTGCACCTGTAGTCTTGGGAGTTTGAGACCAGCCTGGCAACTCTACAAAAACTACAAAATTAGCCAGACATAGGTGGTGTGCATCTGTAGTCTCAGCTACTGGGAGGCTGAGGTGGGAGGATAGTTTGAGTTAGGGAGGTAGAGGTTGCAGTGAGTTGAGATGGCACCACTGCACTCTAGCCTGGGCAATAGAGGCAGACCTCGTCTCAAAAAAAAAAAAAAAGGGAAATTATCTATCTCACGTTCTTCTCTCTTGTGAAGGTAGGTATCTTAGACTATGGCCGAGGAAATTTTCTGTCAGACAAGGATGTGGATTTTCCTTCATGGGATCTCAGTTTTGCTTGACCATACCTTCTTCTGACAGGGCTCACTGTGCTATATTTCCTGGAGTTCTAGGAGAGACCAGAGATGGCTCTTAGCAACTGCTGCTGCTCTGAATTGTTATTGAACACTTCTGCCTCATACTTCCTGCCAGCTGAAGAGATTGGGGGGAGGGAATGTTGAGGAATAAACAAGACAGAGCCTTCTGGCTCCTGCCTGTTCCCCTTGCCTTTGGTTTGACTGATGGGTTGTTAAGTTAGGGATGGAAACGGAGGTAGGGAGGAGGGAGGCGCCTGTCTGAGTGTCCTGAGCTTAGTGCTTATGTCGCCACTCTGACAGGCAAGAAAAAAGGAATTTACAAACCACAGATGGCAACGATCTATCTGTGCTAACTTTGTCAGGGCTTGTGACCAGGAGTTTAGGGTAAGACTCCTTCTTTTCCCCCAAATCATATAAAATAGCCAAGTAGGCTCTAATAGTTAAAGAAAGGATCTTGAAGTTTGCAACCAGAAGCTCCCCCTCACATCTCTTTAGCTGTTGCTTTTGATCTTACAGGGTAGGAACACTGCACTTTGCTTTCCCCGTGTTTGAGTGTCAGCTTCTGCTGCTTTCAGAATGCTGCATGTATTTACCACTTCCCCCATTAGTTTAGGATACAAAGAAAACCATAAAATGTACTCTTTGCTCTTTCAACTTCTGATCATGCATGCTATCATATCCTGTGTTCTTAAGAGCATCTTGTTTTTTGTTGGTTTTTTATTCCTGCCCTAATTTGTGCTTTCTAGCTCAGCTCTCTTGTATTAGAGTCCCTCATTGCCCAACCAAGGTCAGGTCTCTTATTCCTTCTGATCCAAGGCTTCTCTCTTAACGCCTTCTTCCACTAGCTGTTGTTTCTCAGCTATTGATGACAAAGCATTCAGCTTTGCTGCCTGAAACCAAATGCCCTCAAGCATTTTCCTTCACGGAAAAAATTAAAAAGAAGTTGATATTTATGTGGGACAGAGTTGTGTTCTGTAACTACAAGCTTAATATATTTTTTCATTCAGAAACTCTGTTTTCCTTCTATGTGTTGTAATTCAGCGTGGTCCCAGGGAAAGATTATCTTGTCCAGTTTCCTCGTTTTATTGAAGAAACTAAGACCAGTGAGGTCCTGTGACTTGCCCAGCATCTCACACGTAGTCACTCGCAAAGCCACATTTCTAGATAACCAAATTCTTATGGCATGTTGTTACTCTGGGATTGTTAAAAAATGTTTAACTGTCAGGAAGGATTCTCCGTTTTCCCACTTTATTTATTATTTGCTTAGTATTACTGTTATTTTTTTGAGACAGAAACTCACTCTATCACCCAGGCTGGAGTGCAGTGGCACGATCTTGGCTCATTGCAACCTCTGCCTCCTGAGTTCAAGTGATTCTCCTGCCTTAGCCTCCTGAGTAGCTGGGATTACAAGCCTGCACCACCATGCCTGGCTAATTTTTTTGTAATTGTAGTAGAGATGGGGTTTCACCATGTTGGCTAGGCTGATCTCAAACTCCTGACTTCAAGTGATCCACCTGCCTTGGCCTCCCAAAGTGCTGAGATTACAGGCATCAGCCACTGCGCCCAGCCTATTTGCTTATTTATTTATTATTATTATTTTTTGGAGACAGAGTCTTGCTCTGTTGCCCAGGCTGGAGTGCAGTAGCATGATCTCAACTTACTGCAACCTCTGCCTCCTGGTCTCAAGCAATTCTCCTGCCTCAACATCCAGAGTAGCTGGGATTACAGGCACGTGCCACCACACCTGGCTAATTTTTGTATTTTCAGTAGAGATGGGGTTTCACCATGTTGGTCAGGCTGGTCTCCAACTCCTGACCTTGTGATCCACCTGCCTCAGCCTCCCAGAGTGCTGCGATTACAGGTGTGAGCCACTGCGCCCAGCCCTAATTGCTTATTTTTAAGACATGTCTCACTATGTTGCCTCTGCTGATCTTCAACTCATGGGCTTGTGCACTTCTGTCTTGAGCTCATGAGTAGCTTGGACTACAATTGTGTGCCACCACACCTGGCCATTTTTCCAGTTTAGAGACTACCTTGAAACATTAGATGAAAATGCTTAACATACTCCAAAATTGCTTTCACCCCAAAACTGCTTTCACTTGTTTTTCACAGTGACATTAACATTGTAGATACTCAATAAATGAAGGATCTTTGAGTTTAGGGTTTTAGGTAAGGTAATGAATGATGTCTGCACAGAATAACCATTAGCTGGCACTGATCCTATCCTGTTATTTATAAAGAAGAGAAGTTACTTTAAAACTGCTACTTTGAGCTTGACAACTTATGGTATATGTGTGTGTGTTGTGGAATATTTCAGCCAAATTTCATTGTAATAATTGAGGAATATTTCTTTCTTTACTTAGCAATTGCAGGTAAGAAAAAAACCCTTTTCTAGTGCTTCTTCCTTGGACACATCACTAATAGGCAGACCTTCAAATGTATCGTGGATATTATTAAATATTTTGTAGAGATGATGTACTGTTGGATATTGTTATCACTTTTCGTTCACTCAGTAAACTAATTGAGTGCACTTTAGATAATAGGTTTTCTACTAGGTATTGGGTATACACTGGTGAATAAAACGGAGATGGTCTCTGCTTTTTGAGGAGCTTACAGTTTATCATCTAGAGCAGAGTTCCTGAAAGTGTGTCACGTAAAACCATGTACATCACATCACCAGAGTTTCAAAAATGAAGATTCTTGGACCCTGCCCCAGATCTGCTAAATAAGTTTTTGGGGTAAGGGCCCAGAAATCTATACTTCCAGAAGTCTCTCTAGATAATTGGTATATATGTTAAAGTTTGAGAACCTTTGTGAATTTTCCTTTCAAGATAGGTATCTCCTTTAAAACACCAGCCTTGTAAACTTGAATTTCACATAAACTCTTATGTGTAATTTAGTGGCTCAGAGTGTAAACTCTCGCCAGGCGTCCTGGCTTGAGCCTGGGAGGTCAAGGCTGTAGTAGTGAACTGTGATCACACTACTGCACTCTAGCCTGGGTGACAGAGTGAGACTCCATCTCCAAAAAAATTTTAAATTTTGAAAGAGTGTAAACTCTGGAGCCAGACTACCTGGCTTTGTATCCTACCTTTGCACTTATTTACTGAGTGATCTTGACCAAGTTTCTTAATTGTTCTTCTTCAGTTTTCTTATCTGCAAAATGAGAGAAACAAAGCACCTATATAAGTTTGTCTTTATGTATATAAGTATGTATTTATTAATTTTTGAGGTGGAGTCTCACTGCTGCCCAGGCTGGAATGCAGTGGTGTGATCTCTGCTCATTGCAACCACTGTCTTAGCCTCCCGAGTAGCTGGGATTACAGGGATGCACCACTACACCCAGCTAATTTTTGTATTTTTAGTAGAGACAGGGTTTCACTGTGTTAGCTAGGCTGGTCTCAAGCTCCTGGGCTCAAGTGATCCACCTGCCTTGGCCTCCCAAAGTGCTGGGATTACAGGCATGAGCCACCATGCCTGGCCTTAAGTTTGTTTTTAGATTAAGTTAGCTAATCCGTATAAAACAGTGCCTGGCATGTAGTAAGCATTCAATAAATATTAGAAAAAATAAAAATACAATTTGAGTGGAAATAGGTCTTAGTCTGTCCTAGGCAATAATGTACTGAAATACAACAACATTCCACTTTTCAGGAATCCCAGTATGAATAGAATAGTTCAACGTGTTAGCCAAGACTTTTAGCACCGTGGTCTGAAGAAGTTCCAGATCTAGGGTGGGATATTTTCATGGTGGTAATGTGTTCCAAAGCCCCTGATATTTATAGTTGGAGGTCGGGGGAATATGAAAAATTAGCTTAGGATATATTGAAATGGCCGGTTGAATTTCAAACTTCGCATGAATCAAGTTCCCTTTCTGGCCACATCCCTGGTACTGGGTTAGGTATATTGGATGGATGTTACTATGGTTTTGCCGGTATATGCAATCTCATGGACACTGCAGTAGTGCTGTTTTTGTTTCTACACAAGAGTGCATGGAAAAATCTAAGTCCTAGCCCTTAATCTTTCTCCCCCAGTGTGAACTTGTATTTTTGCCATTTGGGGATAAGAGCTTTTACCAGCAGAGCTCATCCAGGGAGTCAGCAGGGCTTGGGCTTTCAGGCTGGAGGTGGCAGTAACATACACAGCTGAGATCCTGCCACTGCTGGCTATCTGAGCCCTCTCTCTGTGGTTTGCACTCTTGAAGCCATGCTTGAGTAACCCGCCTCCAGAGCTGCTGACAGGGCCGTGTTCAGAGGCCTTGGAAATTACACTGTTCATTTCCTTATCATCCCCTGACCTGCAGTGCAGAGCCTTCTGGTGCAGGAACAAGGCAGAAAAAATCCAGACGGCTCCCAGCCAGCATGTGTCAAGAGCTACAAAGAAGGAAATTGGACTTGCTCACTTAAAAACCATGGGGTTAGGCTTTGATTTTCGGTTCCTGCAGAGAGTTATTTGTGTGTATGAGCATGTACTATCTCTGTGTATATGTATAGAATGAGTCTCTTCCTGGCAAAGCTGTGGAGGAGGAGCATCTGAAAGTAGAGAGCAGAGGGAAGATGGCTTTTCTCTTCAGTTAATTTCCCAGTTGTGCCATTGGGGTGGGCCTGGAAGCATTAGCATCAGGAAGGTGCCAGACCATATTAATATTTTAAAATATATTTCTCTCAGTAGTTTAGTCATGGTTGAAAGTACCCACACATGAACCTTCCCTGCCTGGCCGAGAAGACATTTTTAACAAATCCTATTCCCTAAAGTCATTCATCCTAGATGATACTGACATAATCAATATTTAAGCTGCCTAAGAAAGTGTAGACTTTGGGTCAGTCCTCGGTAAGAGCAATAGCTCTTTCGAGATGAGGATAGTGTGATAAAAGAGAGACCTATGTGGTAGCTAAGGTGAGCTAAGGAGGAATTTGGAGCATTTTGAGATTTTCTGTTCATAAGGCAAAGGTCTGTTACATTTTAAGAGCCCATCTTTGTTTTGGGGATTGGTATTACAAAGCAGTCTACTGTTTTTGGCATCTGTTGCTGAAGGAGGCCCAGAGGAAAGATTCAGGCTGAAGTAAAATGTGAACGGTAAGAAGTTCTTAGCAAAGTCTACAAACATTCTGTCCTTAATTTTCCTTTTTCTGGATTTTACCTGCCTTCATGTTACTGGTGCCATTGAAGCCTTTGTGAAATGGGGAGAAAAAAGAAAGAAATCTTTAAACTTTCAGAACCTGGAGGTGTTTTAAACCCTGAGTGTCTGTCTTGTTGAAAGTACTCTGTAGAGAAGTGTCTTCACATGAGGTGATACCTAAGGTGAGAGGGGATTACTTCCTTTTCCCTTCATATGAATTAGTTGGCCCTGTATCAGCAGCATTTGAGAATTTGCTAAAAATTTGGATCTCACACCTCCTCCCAGGCCGTAAAGTTAGAAACTCTAGGCTTGAGACCCAGCAATTTTTTTTTTTTTTTTGAGACAGGGTCTCACTTTGTTGCCTAGGCTGGAGTACAGTGGCACAATCAAGGCTCATTACAGCCTCAGCCTCCCAGGCTCAAGTGATTTTCTTATTTCACTTCCTACCTCCCCAGTAGCTGGGACTACAGGTGTGTGCCATCATGCCTAGCTAATTTTTAAATTTTTTTAGAGACTGGGTCTCACTATGTTGTCCAGGCTGGTCTTGAACGCCTGACCTCAAGCCATCCTCCTGCCTTGGCCTCCCAAAGTGTTGGGATTACAGATGTGAGTCACTGTGCTCAGCTGAGACCCAACAATTTGTGTTTTAACATTAGCTGTCCTGTTGATTGTGATACACACTAAAGTTTGATACCTACTATTGTAGAACACTCTTCCCTCTTAACAGTTAAATTGAAATTACCAAAAACTTTAAAGGGTAAAATGTAATCCTGGGCAGTAGGTATGATTTTTTCTCTTCTTTGAGTGATATCCATGTATATTTTTAACTCTTTGTGGACAAACTGACAGGAACCTAAAATTGGAATGAATATCTAAGGGTCTGGGACTTTCAGAGCAGAACAGTAGAAAAGATTTTCAAAAAAGACCTACTTTTCTCATCAGAATGGTGGAAGTAAATAATAGTACTGACCACATAGGGTTATTGTGAGGATTAAATGAGATAAAAAATGTTAAGCACTCAGCACAGTGCCTAGCATTATAGTAAGTAACCAATATGTTAGCTGTTGCTGATGTTACTGTTCTTAGCTTTGAGGTGTGAGGTCATTGTGAAATTAAGGAGAAAGGATGTCCTTAGAGACTTGAAGAGTTAATCCCCTGGAGGCTTTGGAAAGTAATGAATTTGTGGTACCTAATATTCCAACTCCTATTGATTTCCAAGAAGGCTTGAGGAAGAGATTGATTCAGAACCTTTAGAGGCATTGAAATTTGGGGTTTCCTTGTTTGACTGGTCAGTTTGGAAGTGTTTGTTGGACTTCTTTTGGCTCAGGTTGAGAACCGTGGTGTTTGTTTGGCTGCTCTCCATTACAGTCAGTTTCTTTGGTATATAACCAGCTTCTGAATTATTTTCCTAAGGATTGAAATGAAGATAACATGATTGTTTTCATATAGGAAGTTTCTTTCCTCTCTCTGCTAATCCTTGTAAGGTACAGACTTTAGCCTTTTGAAGGGATTAGCAGAGGAACGGTCAAAAGAAGAACGAGGACTTTAGTCGCCTTATCCTTGTTTTTGCTCTATGTCATTTCAGTTACCCTCGGACAACTGAGATGTGAAAATATTAAATGCAAAATTCCAGAGATAAAGTTTTAAATACTACATTATTCACCTCCTTTCATCTCATCATGTAGATAACACACATCATCACAAGGAGGGCGAGTATAATACAATAAGATATTTTGATAGAGTGAGAGAAAGAAAAAGACACCACATTCACTTAACTTTCATTGTAACACATTGTTTTTTTAATTTTTAGTTTTAGTTTTTTGTTTGTTTGTTTGTTTGTTTTTTTACAGACAAGGTCTCCCTCTGTTGCCTAGGCTAGATAGAGTGTAGTAGTACGATCACAGCTCACTGCAGCCTCAAACTCCTGGGCTCAAGTGATCTTCCTGCCTCAGCCTCTTGTGTAGCAGGGACTACAGGCATATACCACCATGCCGGGCTGATTTTTAAATTTTTTATAGAGCTGGGATCTCTCTAGTTGCCCAGGCTGGTCTCAAACTCCTGGGCTGAATTTATCCCCCTAACTCAGCCTCCCAAGGTGCTGGGATTATAGGTGTGAGCCAGCATGCCCAGCCCAAGTTATTGTTAATCTCTTACTGTGTCTAATTTATAAATAAAACGTTATCAGCCGGGCACAGTGGCTCATGCCTGTAATCCCAGCACTTTGGTAGGCTGAGGCAGGCAGATCATGAGGTCAGGAGTTCAAGACTAACCTGGCCAACATGGTGAAACCCTGTCTCTACTAAAAATGCAAAAATTAGCCAGGTGTGGTGACGTGTGCCTGTAATCTCAGCTACTCAGGAGGCTCAGGCAAGAGAATTGCTTGAATCTGGGAGTTGAAGGTTGCAGTGAGTCTAGATCGTACCACTGCACTTCAGCCTGAGTGACAGAGCAAGACACTGTCTCAAAAAAAAAGAAAAAAAAACTTTATCATAGGTGTGTATGTAGAGGAAAAAGCATAGTATATGTAGGGTTTGATACTATCTGCCATTTCAGACATCTGCTCGGGGTCTTAGAATGTATGTTCTGTGGTTAAGAGGGGACTACTACTTTTTTGTGAGGAAATAAAAAAGACAGTTGTTAGACGTTTTGAGGATGTCAGTTTTTACCCTGAAATGTTTGTTGTCCATTGGGACATGACAATTTGACTGTGTACCTGTGAAATACTCTGTTTTTTAAATTTAAGACTACTGCGTTACAGCCCTGGTGGCAAATACTAGATTATGTTTTGATGAGCCAGACCTGGGCATTAAATCCTTTCTTGGACTCTGTTTTCATTTAGTAATGAGTTCTTTTACTTTTTTTCTTTTTCATGGATCATAGGAAACGAGTTATTTTCTTTTTTTATTTTCGCTTTTTATCTTTTATTTTATTTTATAATAAATGAGTGATGCCTGTAATCTCAGCTACTCTCGAGGCTGAGGCAGGAGAATTGCTTGAACCTGGGAGGTGAAGGTTGCAGTGAGCTAAGATCGTGCCATTGCATTCCAGCTTGGGTAACAAGAATGAAATTCCGTCTTAGAAAAAAAAAAAAAGAAAGGAGGTATACTTAGACCAACCAAATCAGCATACTGTTATAGAAATTAACATTAAGGTTGCAGAATGTCTTGGCCCTGAGACAGCTTAGGGTGCATATCAAAATCACTTCTGGAGCTTTTACAAAATATCAGTGTCCTACTGGATAAAATCTTTGGGGATGGAGACTCCAATCATATACTTTTTTTTTTGTTTAAGACAGAGCCTAACTCTGTTGCCTGGAGTGCAGTGGCACGATCTCGGCTCACTGCAACCTCCAACTCCCTGGTTCAGGCAATTCTTCTGCCTCAGCCTCCTGAGTAGCTGGGATTACAGGCATAACGCCACCACGCCCAGGTGATTTTTGTATTTTTAGTAGAAACGGGGTTTCATCATGTTGGCCATGATGGTCTTGATATCCTGACCTCATGATACTCCCACCTTAGCCTCCCAAAGTGCTGGGATTACAGGCATAAGACACCATGCCCGGCCTACTTTTTTTTTCTTTTTTAAAAGTTTAACAGGAGCTTGTAATGTTCCTCTTGGTTAAAAATCACTATTATATGAAAAGGACTCTTCCTTTTTCATTGCTTAGTCTACAGGATGCTTATGTTGGGGTTCATTCATTTCGGAATTCAACTATAATGAACCTGATTTCTCATTATCACCTTAATTGGGAGAATTAATTACTGAATTTCTGACAGGCTTTAAGGTAGAGCATCCATATCTGTGTTACTAATTCAATTTTAAATTGTTCCAGAATTGTTAAGACAAATTTAAGCAAAATTTTTATGATTGGATATATTTGCCACATATAGGCTATTTGTGCTTTTTTTTCTATGTAGATTAGTAAGGAACAGAAGACAGGTTTGGATAATCAAGATTTATTGCACATCCAAAACCAGTCTGTTTTCTCATTGGTTTGTGAATGTATTTCTGTGCTTGTATTGGGTAATAGGTTTTCCTAATTTTCTGGAAATTTATGACATTCCAAAATAAAATAATGTAGCAATGCAAAAAAGACCTTATTCCTGAGTCTGCTTCTGGATGCACTCAAAGTAAACATTCTGATTTAGGAAGAGGAAATATCACGTCACAGAAATAGAAGTCCCTTATATCTTAGTTCTTTGTTGTTGATTTTCATATAAACACAATTTCTTTGAAATCAAAAAGAGCATTAATGTTTTGGGATATAAAGTATTTCCTTGTTGAGATTTTAAGTCTTATGCCTGAAGAAGAGTAATTAGAATGCTAATTGTTATCAGAGATGAACACATACCTAATTGTGCAGCAAAATCATACTTTTTAAAAAAACTTTTAGGTTCAGGGGTACATGTTGCAGGTTTGTTATATGCATAAATTGTGTGTCACATGGGTTTGGTGTACAGATTATTTCCTCATCCACGTAATAAGCATAGCAAACTCATACTAGAAAACATGGTGGTATGTCATTTTTTGTCTAAAATAATAATTACATAACCTTAAATTCTTATAATAAAATTTAAATTAAATAATTTAATATAAAAATTTAAATATGCTTTTTAGTACTGGTACATGTATTACCTATGTTCTCAGAATTTACATTAATCTGTACTTTAGATGGATCTTTTTTTAGATTTTGGAGTATCTCAAATTCATATACCACTGTGAGTAGGAGGAAAAAAATTGGCAAATGTGGGGAAAAACTTGTCATACAAAGTGACTACACATTTATATACACCATATTAGACTAGATTTTAATTTCATCACTATGCAGATTCCCAAACATCTGGTAGAATGTCTGTTTTAGATAAAATATGCCATAAGGCATTTTTCATTTTGCTTGTACATATGTGCTTGGATTGAGAATGTAGGGATTTGAAATCAAACAAGCTGATTGCTTATTACAATTTCAGAAAGAGGCTGAGAAATTCTTTCATTTTTGTTTGCCTCTGGTGTCTTTCCTGTCCTTTCCCATCTCTATTAGGTTCTAAGTCAAGGTGTGAGCCACTCAGTCAGAAATTACTTGCAGAATTTCTTAGGATGATGCCATGCTGAAGATTGACATACTGGCTCCATAAATTCAACATAATCAATTTTGTCTTTAGCACTGAGACAAACCATTATTTTTTCAGCTGAGGTCCCATGTACGAGCTGACTTGTGTGAGAGATAGACTATATTAATGAAAAATATGTATTTGTAAATACTAGAATCACCCTAAGCCTAGTAAAATGCTTATATTACAAGAGGCACGTGGGAGTGGAAACAAGATTAAGAAACAGCCAATTGGCTGGGCATGGTGCTTTACATCTGTAATCTCATCACTTCAGGAGGCCAAGGTGGGTGAATTGCTTGAGCTCAGAAGTTGGAGACCACCATGAGCAACATAGGGAGGCCCCATCTGTACAAAAAAAATAAATAATTACCTAGGTATGGTGATACATGCCTGTGTTCCCAGCTACTTGGGAGGCTGAAGTGGGAGGATTGCTTGAGTCTTGGGAGGTCGAGGCTGCAGTGAACCGGGATCATGCCACTGCATTCCAGCCAGGGCAACAGAGCATGACCCTCAAAAAAAAAAAAAAAGCCAGTTCAAATCTCCAATCTCTGGCTCCCTCCAGAGCCTATATTCAATAAGCAAAACAGTCATGAGGCCCAAACCATTCACATTTTTTTCTTCCTTTTTTTTTTTGCCAGTTATATATAGTTGATTTTATAATGTTAAATATTATCTATTTAGTATACAAAGGAAGTTTATGACAGTAGAAGAAATCTTAGAATCCAGATTCTCTATGTAGTGGAAACTTTGGGTCCATGGAATGAATATAGCTTAATGTAATGATTATTGTAGTATTTAGTGTTTTAGTTTCAACCTTCATGTTCCTCATAGTGCCCACAAATCCCTTCTCTTTATTTCTGTATGGTAACCTCAGATTTTACCCTTGAATTGAACAAGAACTGTCATGTAGGCAGAGCTGTTCTCCCCTTACCAACATAGATATTCTGAGCCTAGTTTTGCTTTCTTAGGCCCAGTGCCTTTTGGTAGAGCCTTTGAGGTATACCTTTCACCTTCTAGCCTTTTCTCACTTTCACCTTTAGATTCTATCTAAACTATGCCTTTTAAAATTTTTTTTAAGAGACTGGGTTTCACTATGTTGCCTAAATTGGACTTGAACTCTTGGGCTGAAGCAATTCTCCCACCTCAGCCTCTGAAGTAACTGGAACTATAGGCCGGCACTGCTGATCCCAGGTTAAAACATGCTTCTTTTTTTTGAGCGGGAGTCTCACTCTGTCACCCTAGGCTACAGCAGTTAGTTGGGGGATCAGGGTTTACTACAACCTCCATCTCCCGGGTTCGAGCGATTCTTCTACCTCAACCACCCTAGTAGCTGGGATTACAAGCATGTGCCACCACACCTGTCTAATTTTTGTATTTTTAATAGAGATGGGGTTTCACCTTATTGGCCAGGCTCTTGTGGAACTCCTGGCCTCAAGTTATCTGCCTGCCTCGGCCTCCCAAAGTGCTGGGATTAAAGGCATGAGCCACCATGCCTACCTTTTCCTTTTTTTTTAATCCTGTTGTTTTAATTTTTTTGTTGTTACTTCTGAAATAACATTTTACATTTGTGGTTGTTCTTGTCTTAAGCAAATGGGATTATATTTGGTTATGCAGATTTAGGAAGGACTCCTCCTTGTTCCTCAAATAAAAATAATCAGGAAAAAGCAGTCATTTTCCTGTGTTCTACCTTGGACATTCATTATAGTCTGGGTACAGCGTTGTTTGTATCTTAAAAACTACTGTACTACTTTTGACAGTGAGGTGTTTTATCCATAGTTTAAAATTGCTGTTAGTTACTGCCTAGAGATGACACTGCTGTGAATGGTATACCTTATTTGAAAGCTGATGCTTTTAGGCATGTACTGGTATTATCTCTTGGACAAGCCATTGCGATTGCCGTGGAGGACTGGCCAGACAGAAGTTTTCATGTTGAAAAGCTGAGTAAAAATGACTCTGGATGTAGGCCAATATAGTATCACTTAGGAAAAAGAGAAGCACAGTGTACCTCTCCCTGGGAAGCAGTTTGACCAGGGCAAAGCTCCCAGAAATGGAAATTTAAGCTTATTGATTTGGGGAAACTCTTGGTGTTTGCCCCTCAGCCTTTGTGAAATGTATCTTCTTTTTAAAGGAAGGAGGGGTAGATAGAGGAGACTTAAAGGCTTAAAATAGTGTCCCCTGTCAACCATCTAATCACCTCCTTACAACTAAGCAGGTAAGGCCAGCCTCGGTGGCTCACGCTTGTAATCCTAGCACTTTGGGAGGCTGAGGCAGGCAGATCACTTGAGCTCAGGAGTTTGAGACCAGCCTGGCTAACATAGTGAAACCCCGCTTTCTACTAAAAATACAAAAAATTAGCTGGGCGTGGTGGTAGGCACCTGTAAGCCCAGGTACTTGGGAGGCTGAGGCAGGAGAATTGCTTGAACCCAGGCGGTGGAGGTTATGGTGAACAAAGATTGTGCCATTGCACTCCAGCTTAGGCAACAAGAGCGAAAACTCCTTCTCAAAAAGAATAAAAGAACTAAGCAGGTAAATGTCTTCATGTCACGGAAAGAAAAGATTGACTTGTTTAGAAACCAAGTTAGGTAGGACTGTTTGTAGTAAATTATCGACCTGAAGTGTCATTCAGGACAGAGAGAAGTATGGGAAGATAGTTGGAAAATAAAGCCCCAATAACATTTTCATATTTGACTAAAATTTTCAGATCTCTTATTGTTCTTATTCCTTAGTCATTATTTCACCCTCCTTCCTGTTTTACATCAATAACCTAAAGCAGAAAAGGGGCAGGCAAATCCCACTTTAATCTATTCCATTCCCCTGCCCCCATAGAGTATTATTTTTTAATTTAAAAAATTTATTTATATTTGTTCTTTGTTTATTCAGTCTTGCTGAATTAAGCAGGAACCTCATAGAGGTGGAGGGTTTTGGTTCATTTTTCTTTTATTTTGTTTTGTTTGAGACACAGACTCGCTCTGTTGTCCAGGCTAGAGTACAGTAATGTTGGCTCACTGCAACCTCCCTGCCTGCTGAGTTCAAGAGAGTCTCCTGCCTCAGCCTCCCAAGTAGCTGGGATGACAGGTATGTACCATCACCCACACTTGGTTAATTTTTGTATTTTTGGTAGAGATGGGGTTTCACTATGTTGGCCAGGCTGGTCTCAAACTCCTGACCTCGAGTGATCCTCTTGCCTCAATCCCCCAAAGTGCTAGATTACAGGTGTGAGCCATCATGCCCAGCCAAATAATACTTTTAAAGAAAAGTTAGATTTTATTGTGGTGCCATTATATACTGGGCACTCATTACGAATAAATGTTTTTTAAAAAATCTTGTATTTGACCGGGCATGGTGGCTCATGCCTATAATCCCAGCACTTTGGGAGGCCGAGATGGGTGGATCAGAAGGTCAGGAGTTCAAGACCAACCTGGCAAAGATGGTGAAACTCCGTCTCTACTAAAAATACGAAAATTAGCCGAGCGTGGTGGCGGGCAACTGTAATCCCAGCTTCTTGGGACACTCAGGGAGGGAATTGCTTGAACTCAGGAGGCAGAGATTGCAGTGAGCCGAGATCGTGCCACTGCACTCCAATCTGGGTGACAGAGCGAGATTCTATCTCAAAAAAAAAAAAAATCCTGTATTTATCTTAGGGATGGTTCCTTATTTTTTTATTTTTTGGATTTTTTTTGAGACGGAGTTTTGCTCTTGTTGCCTAGGCTGGAGTGCAGTGGCACAATCTTGGCTCACTGCAACCTCCGCCTCCTGAGTTCAAGCAATTCTCCTGCCTCAGCCTCCCGAGTAGCTGGGATCGCAGGCACCCGCCATCATGTCCGGATAATTTTGTAATTTTAGTAGAGACGGGGTTTCTCCATGTTGATCAGGCTGATATCGAACTCCTGACCTCAGGTGATCCACCTTCCTCGGCCTCTCAAAGTGCTAGGATTACAGGTGTGAGCCACTTCACCTGGCCTATAATTGCATTTATTTTGTTTATGTGTTTCTATATCTTTCAGAACCATTTCCAGAATTAGGCTACCAACAATAAGTCCAGTCTTAGCTTTTCAACTCTCAGGATGATTCTGATTTAAATTTTCACCAGGTTCCAGCAGTCTCTTACACTGTATCAGTTTCTTCTCTCCTTAATACCTACTCTGGAAACCTTTTACTTGATTTTTTCTGGCTCTACCTTATTTAATTGGGAGTTTTTATTTTTTATTTTTTATTTTTTTTAAGCACTCCAAATGATTTGGTTCCAATGCATAATTGGGAGTTTTAAGCTTCTTGCTTTAATAATAGCAGTGGCTCATGCCTGCAATCCCAGCACTTTGGGAGGCTGAGGTGGGCGGATCATGAGGTTAGGAGATTAGGACCATCCTGGCCAACATGGTGAAACCCGGTCTCTACTAAAATTATAAAAATTGGCTGGGCACGGTGGCTCACACCTGTAATCCTAGCACTTTGGGAGGCTGAGGCGGGTGGATCACCTGAGGTCAGGAGTGCAAGACCAGCCTGGCCAACATGGTGAAATCCCGTCTCTACTGAAAATACAGAGAGTATTGGGGTATGGTGACGGGTGCCTATAATCCTAGCTACTCGGGAGGCTGAGGCAGGAGAATCGCTTGAACCTAGGAGTTGGAGGTTGCAGTGAGCCGAGATTGCGCCGTCACACTCCAACCTGGGCAACAGAGCAAGACTCTGACTCAAAAAATAAAAATAAAATTACAAAAGTTACCTGGGTGTAGTGGCATGTGCCTGTAATCCCAGCTACTTGGGAGGCTGAGGCAGGAAAATCACTTGGACCAGGGAGTAGTCGGAGGTTGCAGTGAGCCCAGGTCGGGCCACTGCACTCCAGCCTGGTGACAGAGGAAGATTTTGTCTCAAAAAAAAAATTGCAGTAACTGATTTTATCCCTCTGGGCTGGGCACGGTGCCTCACACCTGTAATCCCAGCACTTTGGGAGGGCGAGGCAGGTGGACCACCTGAGGTCAGGAGTTTGAGACCAGCCTGGTCAACACCATAAAACCCCATCTCTCGTAAAAAATACAAAAATTAGCCGAGTGTGGTGGTGCACACCTGTAGTCCCAGCTACTTGGGAGGCTGAGGCAGGAGAATCGCTTGAACCTGGGAGGTGGAGGCTGCAGTGACCTGAGATTGTGCTAGTGCATTCCAGCCTAGGCAACAGAGTGAGATTCTGTCTCAAAAAAGATAAAACAAAATTCCCTCTGATTCAACAGATCCCATATAGGATGCTAAACAAAATCAATGTTTTTCTGCATTTAGGGGTTGGAGGGCTATCCTAGTCAAGCTATTCAAATTTATGGATACTCATTTAGTTCATCCGACAAATAATTTTTAAATAACTACCATGTGTCACGCAGTTTGCTGGCACTTAGGATAAAGAGTTGAAGCCAGGCATAGTGGCTCGCACCTGTAGTCCCAATACTTGGAAGGCTGAGGTGGGAGGATCTCGTGAGCCTAGGAGTTCAAGTCCAGCCTGGACAACAGAGCAAGATCCCATCTAAAAAGAACAAAAGTTAAACAGAATAGATGTGGTCTCTGCTCTGTGGAGTGTGTTTATATTTATTTCTAATTTATTTCTGTATAATATATATACAATATAGAAATAAGTTAGAAATAAATACATATTTTTAGACACTCTGTTGCCCAGGCTAGAGTATGGTGGTACAATCTTGGCTCATTGCACCTTCAGCCTCCTGGGCTCAAGTGATCCTTCCAACTCAGCCTCCCAAGTATCTAGGACTACAGGCATGTGCCACCACACCTTGCCAATTTTTGCATTTTTTATAGAGGCAGGGTTTCGCCATGTTGCCCAGGCTCATTTTGAACCCCTGCCTTGGCCTCCCAAAGTGCTGGGATTACACACATGAGCTACTGTGCCTGGCTCTTGGAGTTTATATTCTAATGAGGGAGACACATAAATTGGTTATTATAACAAACTTTGATGAGTAATGATAACATAGGGTATTGTGGGTGCACATAGCAGTGGTGGCCAGAGTATAGTGTAGGATCAAGGAAGATCTCTGCTCAAAAGTGGTGACAGAGATCTCTAACCTCTCTGGCTAAACAAAGACCCAAAGGGATAAGCAGGAATTAGATAGGTGATGGGAGAGAGAGCCAAAGGCTTGTGCCAGGTGAGACAATAGCATAATCAAAGGCTAAGTGGTAAGACTAATCTTGGGGCATGAGAAGAACTGGAAGAAGGAAGACTGGAGGAGGAGGAATAAAATGGTAAAAGATGAGGCTGGAGTGCTATGGGGTCAGATAGTAGAAGGCCTTAAAAGCCTTGTTAAAGGGTTTGGATTTCATGCTAATATCTGCAGAAAACTATTGTTAGACTTTTTAGTGGATTAGAGTGATTGATTTTTGAGTTTTTAAAGAATTACTCTTTTTTTTTTTTTTTTAGAATAAAAAGAATGAAAGAGAGAAAGAGGAAGAGATTTTAGAAAAAGAGAGAAAAGGAGAAAGAAAGAAATAGCAAAAGAAAGAAAAAAAGAAAAAGAAAGAGGAAGAGATTTTAGAAAAAGAGAGAAAAGGAGAAAGAAAGAAATAGCAAAAGAAAGAAAAAAAGAAAAAGAAAGAGGAAGAGATTTTAGAAAGAGAGAAAAGGAGAAAGAAAGAAACAACAAAAGAAAGAAAAAAAGAGAAAGAAAGAGGAAGAGATTTTAGAGAAAGAGAAAAGGAGAAAGAAAGAAACAG